>VWZY01001213.1:703416-748217 GCA_013399075.1 Chloroceryle aenea | reverse complement strand
CAGGGGAGCGGCGTGGGGCGGGCCGGGCCCTTGGGCTGCCGAGCTCGGGGCCCCGCCGGCGGCGGGTGGGTTCCCCCTCCCGCCTGTTGGCGTTGACAACAAATCCGTGATTGCTTCTGCCAATGTAAACTCGGGCCAGGTGGGTTACGCTGTTGGTCATGAAAAGTTAAAGTTGTTCCTAAACATGCCCTGGTCTTGCCCTTTCCTGCCCGTGAAAAAGGAAGTGTTAGCTCACTGGCTGCGGCGAGTTTTATGACAAGATGTTTTCGGAGCACCCTGGGAGTCTCTGANACCCTGTGAGTCTCTGATTCTCTGTTGTTGCGGGCAGCTTGGCTCCCAGATGGCCAATTCCCTCAACGGCCGGAACCCACGCAAGGGACGGATCCTGGGCTTCATTGATGCCATTCAGGATGCTGTGGGCCCCCCCAAGCAGGCAGCTGCCGACCGGAGGACTGTGGAGAAGACCTGGAAGCTTATGGACAAAGTGGTGAGTGTCTCTGCGCCTTCGCTTATACACTGGGTGAAGAATGGTGCTATTTAAATAGGTACACATGGGTAAAAAGCGTCTTTCTGCAGCTCCGATTGCTGTGCCACCAGCGCCTCGGGAAGTAAGGGGACTTATGTTTTAGGCACCATGTGTCTTTTTTTTTTGCTGTGGCCTCTGGCTATGTTGTGTTTATTTTTTAATCTTGGTTTGTGGAGGGAAAATAAATGCGTGTGTTTGCCTTAGGGTATTGTTATTTTCAGATCCTTTAAAATGACTCAAACTTGAAGAGCTGTCCTGGTGAAAAGCTGCTTAACTTAGACATGTAATCACATATTCTGTCTGTTTCATGTTGGAGCACATTGTTAGTCTGCAGTCAAGACCTCTGAAGTATGAAACTTAGTTAAGCTAACCGTCCTGTGAGACACGCTCGTGATGGCAACGTAGACATGTTTGTGCTTTTAGGAATGTGTGGGGGACTGGAGGATGTCACTCTTGTCAGTTTAGTAAACAGATTAGTATGGCATGCCTAACTTTTAAACGTGTGTTCTGCATTTTAATGATTCTCAAATATTTTTACTCTTCATTTTGAAACTACAAATATACTGTACTGAAACTCATTTTTCAGGAAGTAGGAACATAGACCACAGTGGTTTAGGTCTTACAGTTCCCTGCACCAGCCTGATGTATTTTGTTTATTATTACACAGAATGTCTGCTTCTCTGAGGATAGATTAGGTAGGAGAGTTCCTTACCAAGGGGAGGAACAGTTGGATTATAACATGGGTTGTGCCATCACAACAGAAGTATAACACTGTAACAGTTAAGTTCAGGAGATGCAGGCACTTTGCTTTGCATATGAGGTGATACTTCAGAGCTTCCTCTTGAAACTGCTGGGGACTGAGCACTACTACCTCTTAACCTTGTGTCCCTATGGCAAGAAAGTTAAGACTTCTTTGTCTTTGTGATTCTTTGCTAATTAGCGTAACTTGTTTGCTTGCTTTGTGGCTCTTGTAAAATGAGGTGTTTTGACATTTCTTCAAGTGCATAAGTAGTTACACGGGCATGGTTGTGATTATTTCATGTAATATGCCTTGACAAGTGGTAATTTTGAGTTTTTGATGCTTCCAGAATAACATCCGTATTTCCATCACAGTTTTTGATGATTATAACTCAAAACTCAGCCTTAAGAAATTATTATTGTCACAAAGGCTTTGCTGGTATTTCTCTGTTAGTGATGGGGATGCTGTAAACAGGGAGCATCTTGTAATAAGCACAAGTATAAATACTTGGAAGCAGGTGCCCTTCTTTAGTAGAAGGAAGTTTTTGGCTTGGAAACCAGAAATCTGTTTCGTGGTTGTTGAAACCACATGGGGAATGTATGGCTTAATTTCCCCCCCTGTCAGGCCATTTACAAATCTATATGGTAGGGTTGTCCCCTGGTGGGTTGGTATATTCATGGTTACTGGAAACTAACCCCACAGCTTGGACTTGTGGACTGCTTTTACTCAGCTAATAAGGCATAACTGTGTTTGTCACTCTTACAAGAGAGCATCAGAACAGCCACTAAGGCCTGTTCATGGAAGTCACTGGAAAGGCTGGACAGAATGCTATGCTTCTTTTTTATTTTACTGGATAAGTGTCCTCAATTTGGATCTTTAATGTATCCTCTTTAAGCTGCTCTCAGTTAATCAAATTTTATTTCCAAATGATATTAAAGTATACCAGACAAGATGATGTCATAGCGTGAGAATGCTGCTTGAGATTTTAGCATTTGGTACCTAGAGGGAAAGGATGTGTTTGAGCAAATTTCATATGTTGGCAAACAAATATCAGTCTTTTAGCCTTATGTGACAGTAGGCACAAGAAGGTCATTTTCTCCTCTGCCTGGATCAAAATGGGGGATTAAAATCAGAAATAGAAACCTGCTCAATGGAGTGCTGGTTTAAATCCCATTTCTGGAGTGTTTCCTACAGCCGATTTCTGTGGTGGGTCACTGATCAAATCTATAGCTAGGCAGGGTGGTAGGCTCTGCAAAGTTGGTGGGTGCCACCCATGGTAAGATTGTGGATTTGAGGCCCATTTTGCTTGTTGAAATAACAGTCATTATCCTTGTTTATTCTTTAACTATAATAGCTGTGATAACCATCTTTTTGCTGTGCTGAGCAGTAGCTGAAGTTTTTTCCCATTCTAAAGAAGTTAGAGAAAGGGATAAGGGAAACAAAGCAAAGCTTTTACCTTGATCAAAGGATGGAAAAAAGACCAGTTTTAAAAACTAGGGCCAGATCTCAATAATTTCTGGTTTGAATTTCTTTCTTTTATTCCGTTTTTAAATTGCCAATTTTTACCTTTTATTTGTTTCTGTAAATTCCTTCTTTGGCAGATTTTTTTTTTCTGTAGGTATTTGCTTTCTCAATAAGGGGATAACCAATACTACAAATATTCTTACTCTGTAAGAACTATACTGTGAGAGTGGTTTTGTGGTGTATGTAAAAGTTCTGACTACTTAAATACCAGGTGGACTTCTCTGTGTAGAATTGATTGTGACATTTTGGAATTGTTCAGGTTTCATGGTAATGTGTGTGTTTTTTCATGGGCTGATGGTTCAGCTGTTGGGGTAGGCAGAAGGTTACAGTTTTCCTGAAGCATTTACTCTTTAAATTTCTGTTACCAGTTAGAAAATAAATAAATAAATACAGGGTGTTGAAAGAGTTCTCTAGCAGGACAGAACATAGGGATAGTGCTCCTGGCCAGGGCTCTGCTTAACTTGTAGAAGTTACTGTAAGTGACAGACTTGAAGGAAATGATAATAAGAATAAGAAGAAAACAACTTGTTGTACGTAATCAGTGAATGTGACTTGTTATCTCTCTGTGTATCTTACATCTATGTCTGTTTATACTTCATCCACTGAGATCTGTACTTTCTGAGGTTTACTGGTATGTCTTTTTTTTACATATATGAATTTACAATACTAACTGCATTATTAAAGGGACATCAGCTGTGAGCATCAATGTCCAGTTTTCCTGCTGCTTACCATTAAGAAACAGAAATATTTTGTTTAATCTCTTGGCAATGCAAAAGGTAATATACCTTTAATAGTTTTGAAGGCTAGCCCTGCTTTCCAGTGCTAATATTACATGAGCAATTTGACCATGCATCTCTGACCTTCTAGCAAGGAAATTACTGTTTTTAAAACATGATGTGTGTTTTATAAAGTTCTTACCCTGTAAATAAAAAAAAAAATTGTTCAGAATAACTCTTTAAGTTGTCCTTTAAACTATTCATAAATTAAATTGGATTTTTTTCTGAGATTCTAAACCTAATGATTTTAAAACCTAGAAGCTAGTGTATTATTAGAGGATAAAGGTTATCTTGAGAACAACTTTGGGAGAGAATGCCTATTATTTAAACAAGGGAGTAGTTAAGTTAATTTACTACTTGGGCTGTTTAGAGTTGGCTGTACTATTGTGCACACTTTACTATTGTGGGTTTCAACTCAATAAAATTGAGACACAGTCTGAATAGAATTTATTTAAAACAAGAATATTTCAGCAACTTTCAATCACTTTTATGCATTGGGCCTGAAA
This sequence comes from Chloroceryle aenea, assembly GCA_013399075.1. Classification (NCBI taxonomy): domain Eukaryota; kingdom Metazoa; phylum Chordata; class Aves; order Coraciiformes; family Cerylidae; genus Chloroceryle; species Chloroceryle aenea. The sequence goes on along the minus strand of VWZY01001213.1, from coordinate 744,146 downwards.
ATAATTACATTGTCTATGGTGAAGATGAACAGTATCATCTAAACTGTTTGGGTGCTTTGTCATGGCCCACCCATGACAGTTGTTTGACAATATAAATGTGAATGGCACTTTGATTTGCTATTTTATAATTACTGAAGAGCAAATCAGATTTTGTCTCCAAAGCTCATACTATTGACTTAGTAAAAGCTGTATTACCTCTGTAATTCAGTAATGTGGTTTTCTTTAACATTTGTCACTGTTCAGTATACAGATCACAGTACTTGAAACTGTGTGTGTGTTGGTTATTTTTTGTAACATTTTATGCAGTTGTTATGTTAATGTGCAACCTTTCAGGTCAACTAATGTTATTGTTTTAGAAAGGATCTACAAAAGACAGTCATCAATCTTAAAGCTATGGGATTTTTCAGTGTATTATCTGGTCAAAGTTGACAGGAAGCTTTATGTCCTGCACACACTGTTTGTGGAAAAAGAACAACAGTTTAAACAGAGAAGTGGCAGCCTCTCTTTTTCTAATCAGAAGAAAGTTTAAATGACCCTCCAAAGTCAGCTGTGCTTGTGCCTATGTAGCATCAGCACTGTTACTGCTTGTTCCTCCAGTATGGGAACATGGCTCAGTTGCAGTGTGGCAGCTGTTGAACAAGCCCCTACTGTATTCTCAGCCAAAAAGATTGGTGACCTGTCACCTCTGCTTGTGCTTTGATGAGAAGGTTACTTTCAGAAAGAAAACCTGTCTTTCATTTCTCTGTGGAAATTAAAATACATACTGCTGTTAACTTCTGGTCAGAAGTACGTGAGGGAGAAGCAGAATGTTCAGATGTCATCTGTTTTCCTGACTAGCACCTCCATGACTTAAGATTTTATAAATTAATTTTCAGTAGCATGGTGTGTTGTAGTTTTCTGTGGAATTGTTGTAGTAGTATCTTACTACAGAGCTGCTTTTGTGCTGTCTGTGATGTTTCAGGGTATTTAGACCTTTTTTTTTTTGTGCTGCATGGCAGCTGATGGTTGTGCAGTAGATGGTTTTGAAGTGTAGTTTTGGAATTGTGTTGGCACTGGTGCTTTGATTGTTCTAGTCCATTCACTGCAGCTGAAAACAGTGTTTATCGGATGTCCTACTCATTAGATACTTACTGGTTTAGCTATGTTACTTTCCTTGTATTGTCTTTGACTAGGATTAGGTGTTTAAATAGATTGTGTTAGGGCTGCTTCACTTTGCTTGAACAAAATTTCTTTCTGTCAAATAAGTCCAGGGCTTTCAACTTTATTTTTTTGCTTTAAAAAGTGAACAAAAGATTTTTTTTTTCTGTAAGAATTTGTATTAATACAGTAGACTTAAATTACTCTCATTTCCATTCTATGAAATAATGCCTTATATTTTAAGTTAAATATCTTAAAAAATGTTGTAAGTAGTATATTTATTGAGGAGGAGAAAGAGGGGAGGAGAAGAGGGGGTTGAGTTTTTCTTTCACAGCCACTAGAATAAACTTGTCTGAAAGTTCTGAGTTAACTGTTTAAAAATCTGTTTCTAGTAGATTAGAGTAATTCCACAGTTCTTCACCACCAATACTGCACCCTATTGTTTTTGTGATTCTGGAGTAAACACTTGGATTTACCCCGAGTGAGGTAGTGAAAAGAGCTTAGCTTTGTCTCCCTTTATCTCAATGAGAGACACGTTTCTTACTAACTTGCTGACTGACCACTTCTTTTATTTTATTTATTTATTTTTCTTGTGACTGAATGCTTGCTAAATATATACATGCTTACTTCCAGTCATAACAATACACGAATCACACAGGGGTATGAATCATGTCCGCTCCTCAAGTGTTGGTGGGGGTTGCTTTGTAAATTGCAGTGTGGAAGTTTTTATTTTGGGTTGTTCTTTGTTGTTTTGAGTTCTGTTTTCTTTTGAAGAAAGGTCTGTGCGCCACTTCTGGTGCATTGGTAAACCTCTTGCGTCAGCAGATGTCATTTCTTATTGCTTACTTTTAATGATGAACTGCTGTGGTATGTGTCAGGACATCCTGATTCTGGAAACCATATGGTTTACCAGCCACCTCTTTGTAAACTTACTTCCTTTGGCCTGAAAGCTCGTGCACTCTGTAAAGTCAAGAAACACTTGTACTACTTCAGTGGATCACTGACTTGAACTAATTGTTAGCATTTTTTTTCCATGACAGTGTGTAAGACTAATTGAATAGTGCTGTAAGGAATTTTTGAATTATTTTCTTAAAGGCTTGTTCTAAAGGTGAAGGTTTTAGTAATGTGCTTTATTTACCTCTATAAATTAAGCAGAAGTTGAAGCCTTGTAAACCATGATGGCCACAGGATCCTGTTTTGATGTGTGGATGAATGTTTGTAATGATACTGGACCGAAGAAGACTTTCTAGAACATCTGAAAGAGAAACTAATTCTTTTTATAATTGGATGGTCTTTCTGTGCAGTTGAATGGACAAACTGTTAAAAAACACAAACCAGCATAAACAATTTGCTTCTTGCTTTATTTTTTTAATAGTATTTCCAATGTATATTAAACCATTTCTATTCCCCTTGTTGGCACATCTGATTGAAAAGATAGGCTTCAGACAGAATTGATTCTTTATCACAACTTCAGTATTATGAACAAATTAGCACTTCAGAATGATTAAAGCCTTCTCTGCTTGTGGTCTGCTCTCATTGATGTCTTTTTTCCGAGTAATGCCTCTTCTCAGCTGTTTTGGTTGGGTTTTTTTTCCCTTGTACTTGTTGCTGCAGAAAATTTTCATGTCTAATCAGTGACATGGATTTGTGTCATTTGTAGTTGGCTCTGGCAAGAACGTCAGTCTTGTTTCAAATTTTCACTAACTCTGAAATCCCAGGGAACAAAAGTTCAGATGAAAAATGTCCATGTTTTTCATAAAAGCTTTCATTTCTGTGTCTGGGATTCCAGTTTGGGAAACTTCTACGGAAAGTAATTCATGTATGTCTCTGCATGGATGAGTTTTCAGATCCATCTACACGTGTAGAATTCTTTGCTCATGTTTCTGAATTTTCTTAAAGAATTCTGTTCGCGTCACTTCAGCGTAACTGAAATAAAATGCTCACTCTCCTTCGTAAGTCTCTCTTGTTAGTTCCTGTCTCTATCTTCTGGGGTCACGCTATCATCACGCAGGCAACTCCTTTACTCGATCTGTTCTTTTTAAAGTTCTGTTTGAGGCTTTCAGACCAATCCATTCACCTAGATCTCTCATCTGTGTCTTGCTATTTTGTATATCAGCTTTACTCTTTTTGATCTTGAAAGAATGCCATCATATCCAACCTTTATTCTTGGAGAATACTGCTGCAGGCATCTCCTGATGTGCAACTTGGACTATGTTGTCCTTTTCTTTATCCTGGTAACTTTATGTTATCACATGAAATATAAACATTTCCAGTTTCAAAGTCTCTTGCTGTCTTGCTTTTGCAGTTAGAGATTGGAGTTCCAGGCTTCATCAACTGATGAAGATGTGACCAAACATCTTTATGCTTCACTACTTTTCTTTTGTTTCCTTTCAGCTTCTTCCTTGAGTTAGGAGGAATTCCTTTATGAGCCACTAAATTCTTTCAGAGCTTGCCTCAAAACTTTGCTGTTTAAATCTAGAAATGCTTAATAGTGCTCAACATGCTCAAGAGTGGTTATGCTTATGAATTCATGTTTGCCTGCATCCATCTGCTGTCTTTTTGCTTCCTACTGAGATTGTAGATTTCTCTGTGGGAAGGACTCTGTTCTACATCAAGATGCATTACTGGGTCTTGTAGATGAAAGCATAATAGAAATTACTGAAGTAAGAATGGATCAGTACTTGAGGACAGCTATTGCAGATGTCATGTTTTAATTACTGTTTTTGAACAGTACTAAGGTTTGTATAGTACTTTGAAAATTACGCTGTTCCAGTGGTGCTGGACTACTTGGCAAAAACTTATCAGTGCTTTCTTTTGTCCATTCTTCTATCTCCACTTTCCTAACCGTGACCCCATTACCTAAATCTAATTGCCTGGTGGGCGTTTGCATGTGTGTTCAGAGGAAAAAAAACCCAACAATTATATGCTTGCTTTGCTATTTGTGGTGTGTGAAGACCTGTTAGTTACCAACAGTCTTAGGGGAAGTGAATTTCATCACTGTGTAGTTGTATCAATTGAGGGGGGGGTCAGCAATAGCAGTAGGGCTTTGGGGTTAGAGAGGTGAATGTTACAGGATACAGGTTTGTTCCCTTGCCCCCTCTACCCCTGGGGATGCTCAAGACTGCAGGGTTTTTTTGAACTTGCTACATTGGTAAGAATAGAAATCTGCTTCCAGCATCATTCAGATGTTTTTACAGCCCCATTAGTTACCTCAAAAGAATGGCAGAGTCACTAATATATAATGTGGCGATCTCCAAATGATACCTATAAAACTTTTGTACCACATGGAATTAATTTTTTCATAAGTATTTGCATGTGTATGGCTGCACACACAAGTCTTAAACGTGTCCCTCTGTGGTGTTTTAGCTGAGTGTGGATAGCTCAGCACAATAGCTGTCCAAAACTACTGGTTAGTTTTGAGCTCTTTCGATTTGTAGAATGAAACTTTACAGAGCAAACTATTGGGGAATAGAGGTAGCCAGGAGATAATCATTCTAACCTTGTATGTGTTCTGGAAACAAAAGCAGTATAGTCGTCTTCCAGAAACATTTCTAGTGAAGACTAGAGTTAAATAAAGGTGTTCATCTGAAGCTTATTCTTTCTGGTATATATAATTCAATTAATTTTTGTGCCATTTAAGAACATGATGTTTCCAAGTCCATTAAGATGTTATCTTCTATTACAGACATGAACTGAAAAACATTGAGTTTATAATGTTTTGTTTCCTGGTTTGATACCTGTTTGTGAGTGACAATTTCCATCTGTTGTAGTTTTTTGAACCATTGTCATCATTCAGACCATTTTCATGTGTGTAGACCTCTCAAATCTTAAATTCCTAGAGGTTCCAAGAGTTTATATTGTTGGGTAGAGAAAAGAGACCCAGCAGATGACAAAGAAATTTATGAGGTCATTCCTTAATAGACATTTAAATATCCATAGGTAGGTTCACCTGCAGCAAACTGCTCTTGGCATTAATTGCATACTGTGTTTTGACAAATGTGACAGTATTAAGTTGAATTTTATGTCTGTTGACATTAGAGAATGTGTTGGGATTTCATGGATATAAATGAAGTAGAATTTAACTCCTTGTGCCTGGAGGTTAGAAAAATGTGCTTTACAACTATTAAGTTGTCAGATCAGTTTTTGCCCCAACAAAATTTTGTCTTTTACATTCTCTTGTTTTTGCTTATAGGTAAGATTGTGCCAAAACCCAAAGCTTCAACTCAAAAACAGCCCACCTTACATACTTGACATTTTACCTGACACTTATCAACATTTGCGTCTTATACTGAGCAAATATGATGACAACCAGAAACTTGCACAACTCAGTGAGAATGAATATTTTAAAATCTACATTGACAGTCTCATGAAGAAATCTAAACGGGCTATAAGACTCTTCAAAGAAGGAAAAGAAAGAATGTATGAGGAGCAGTCACAGGACAGGTAAGTGAGCCATTTAAATATGAAGTAGCTTGCGTGGCCTGCCTGCTTTCTTAACACTGTTTGTCTGCAGCCATTGTTTTGACATTTTTAACTATTTAAAGAGCAGAAATATTTGTCTTTTGAATTCATTGACCCTGCAGGTCAATTGGGAATTTACTGGGTTTGTTCCATGATGTCCTCTTGTCTCTCATTTTGTGACCTCGAAAGCCAAGTGCATTTCCTTCCCAAAATGTTCATTTTGTTGTAATTACTTATTCACAGGGCCTTACAATACATAGTTTTTTTTTTCCTCTGGCAGAGAGAGGCTGTTATTTGGACTGAGTTTGATCTCCCAAGCCTGGTTCTTAAAACTGTGGGAGTCATGGTGGATATTGACTTAGAGCTTTCACAAGTGATGAAATGGAGCAAAACAATATTCACATTTTTGAGATAGTGTGATGCTAGCATAAGGTGATGATAATGTTAGTTTGGTGCTGAGAAGCCTTTTCTGAAACCTAATGGATTCCTGATTTGCAGTGGTTCAGTTTTAATAACAGGGATTAATGTGTGCTCTTGGTGGTGAGTGGTTTTTAATATTTGATTTTATTACCTAATATTTTAAAAATAATATTCAACAACTTCTGTGCAAAAACCTGCAGCTTTGTTTGGGAAGAGGTAGAGGAGTGTTGTGGCAATTAGTCTCTGCCACGTGTGGTCTCTCTTTCGGAACCTTCCCTTTTTAAAGGAGATAATGGGAAATGGGAGGTAGAGAGGAACTGAATAGGGGATTGAATCCCTGCCTCTGTCTGCACCTGAGCTCAGAGGCAGGGTTGCCATTCCGTATAGATCTTTAGCACTGATTGTAGCTATTCAGTATACTGTGGCAGGCTCCTGTTCTTGATGAGGCTCTGAAGCTTGCTTACTGGTATCAAGGCATTTTTTTTAAGTACATAAAGACTGTCCAATTTTGAGTGTACTTGGAGCAATTTGCCTAAAAGGATGTTGAAGTATTTTAGTGTCGAGTAAGAAATCTCAATGACTGTTTCTTCTCTTTGAATTGGTAAATATGTAAAGGAACATTTTCACTGTAGATGCATTCTTACCAGAGCCTCTGGAAGAATTATTCAGCAATAGGTTCTTTTTTAATATCCCACTTCTTGTATGTGCAGAAGTCATTGTGTTTCAAAGGAAGTAAGAACCATTTTATGGTAAGGGACAGTTGATGTAAATGGTTGTGTTATGTAAACAAGTTTTATTTTAACTTCCCTGTGTTGTATGAAATCCAAATTTACTTATGGTTTTGCTTACAGTTAGCAATAAATTTAAGCCAGTTTCAGTGTCACTTTTTCAAAACCAGTTGGCTGTATGCTTTGTATAGTCATTCAAACAGTGTCTTAGGAACTGTGTGTTTGCTAGAGTTGCTTTGTTCTTTCCAATTACCCACATCCTTTCCTGCATAAGGGTGCATGAGGATGGCTTTTGTGAAGCAAACAGTTTTTGAAGAAAGTGCAGTTAACATATTTACTGTTGTTTATTTGGGCCATTTGTGAGATGATTGGAGAGGAAGGATTTTAAAGCAAAACATAGTAATGAAGTGTACTGAATCACAACAGCTACTTCAGCCTCTAAATTTGCTTTTTTAGAAGTGACAGCTATATTGTTTTGCCTGACTGATGGAGTCTGAACCTTGAGGAAAGGTGCACAATAGAAATGTTTCTGCTGCGCTCGGATTGTTAGTTGGGTTTCCTATACAAATGACATCCTAAGTGTACGTTGGAATGATTAAACAAAGAAAAAAGTGTAAGCATTGTTTTAGCAGTTTGTGCCTCATGCCATTTTCAGTTAAATTTTACACCTTTGTGACTTCAGTGTGCCCTCTCAGCTGCTGGTGATGTTTTATCTGTATGTGTGCCATAGCTGAATGTTGCACGAAGATACTTCTTTGCTGAGCCCAATAACTAGGTACCTGTTTCCTCTGCAGTGCTTCAACATAATCTTGTTAATTCTTGCTAAGTTAGTAAAAAAAAAAAAAAGCTCTAAAATTGTGTTCCTGGAAGAGCATGTCTTGAGATACAACTTGTTAATTGTCTTTTTAATACTGTGTGTCTTCTGCTATTATGCCCTTTATATGAGGAGGAGAAGAAAAGTATAAAACCAGAGTAAATATCTTAAATGGTGCTTGGTTCAACCAAAATTAGTTGTTTACTTCATTTTGAGTGGCATTGCGGATGTGTGAGAGGAAGATAAGATCAATATTTCTTAAGTTGTGGGCTGATGGTTTTTGTATTTAAGAGCTAGAAGGTACAGATTCAAAAAAGGATATTAATGGTTCTTTTTTTTTTTTCCCAGCTGTTGGTTAACATAATATAGATAACTGAGTAACTGTCAGATAGGAAGGATGTCAGCCTTCATCAAAGTGGATTGGATTTGAAGTTGTGATCTTGTGGTGAAAGTTAGTGGCTCCTTAAAAGGCTGTGATTTGTCCCATTTTCCAAGCATATTATTTGGCTTTTGGTCTTCAGTCATTCTGAGCTGAACAGCTAGGCTATATATGCCATCAGTCTGTTGTCTGACATGATCTGTAAACCTGTATACTTAAGCTATGCCAACATATTTTAGAGATCAAACATACTGACTGTTACACTCTAATCTTGTTTAAGGTGAGGCAAAGGAATCCAGTACTTGTCCTTTCCTCTCGTATTACTACTTATCTGTATTTTTGGAAGGTTCCATCCCTACTTTTTTAGGAAAAGTTGCCTTACTCTGCTTGAAAAGCTCCTGGAGTGTTGACTCCTTGCTTGAAATCCTGTGCTGTCTCTTTCAGTATAAGGTAATTTGGAATGGAACTTACCTCCAATATATAGCCTCTGATAAAGAGGCTGCTCTGAGGAAAAGAGTGCAAGACCAATTGGATGGGGTTGCCTGGGAGAAGGAAATGTAATGAGATGTGTTATTTTTTTGAAGGTTTCATGTTATGGTAAGAAAAGCCATTTGCTATTTTTGGTTCTAGTCTAAATTAGACAAGGAATGTTACGCAAACACACCTTTCAAACAAAGAGACTCCTGTTGCAGAGGGCAGGTGAGAACATGTGGGGGTTACAAATGGTAGGGCAGTGTTACAACAGTTTGTTCTCCATGTAAATGCAAACAGACTGTATGACTGCAGTTGTTGTAAGACAACATTTAAATTTTTAGATGTTTTTTATCACCTTCACTACTTAGGGAGGGAGTGGTGTTAACAAATGAAAGCACAGGAAGTATTGGTACTAAAATAACTTAGAGGCAGCTATTTATTCAGCTTGTAGAGGAAGACAAATATTTTAAAACCATAGCAGATCCTAAATGAAAAAATAATGGCTTGTAAATTCTTATAATTGATTTAGGTCTTTGATTCATATGTAGTTGGGTAAGAGGGGATAATATGTGCTCTTCATTTGTCTTTTATTTTCTACTCTGTTATAAAATCAGGCAGCATTTTCTAAGTTAGTGCAAACTTCACTCTCAGCCACTTTCTTGGAAGTAACAACTAATGTGGTATTGACAACCCTAACTGAACAGAGTTCATCTGCTCGTGTACACAGTCTGATCTCTTCCATGCTGCACACTGTATAATTGTTTAGAGCTGCCAAGAGTGTTCATGAGAATGTTGCCAAATTAAGATGCCATAACATTTATGCCCACTTTGTGCGAAAGCTCTCAAAAAGCACAAAGTTAGGGGAATCAGTCCTGTAGACTTTTGGTGGGTTTGGCTTTAGAAGGCAAGATAGGATGGTAAAACTGAGCTGGGAAGAATAGGTTGGTTTTGGAATGTTCGGTACGCCTGGTCAGAGAGTTCTGGAAGTACTCTGATTTGGCAGTGAGGTTACTAGTACCCACTTCTGCTTTGTAACAGCTCAGTCTCTCACATCCCCTCACCATACTTGTCTGCATGGTCACTCCAGGGAACAGCTGTGCTTGTGGATGCAGTTCATGGTTGCCAGCTGTAAATAGAGCTGTGTTCTTAGGTATGGTAAAGCCCAGCTGATCATAGCAAGATAGTAACTTTGGGATCTTCTTGAAGAAAAAGACAGCACTGACTCCTGCATCTGCTGTGGAGAAAGGAAGGCTCCTGTAATGCACCTGAAGGGATCTTTCATCATTCACTGTTGAATAGGTGTCTGTTTTTTAGAAAATTGGTCTTTGCTTCTTGATGTCAGAAGTATGATATATTCAGTGATTAGGTATTTGGTTTAGGATGCCTTTAACCCAAGCCTTTGTGATGGCAGCTACCTAGGATAAAAGAAACACAAGAGAAAAAACGAAGTGTCTATTTGCATGAAATATATAAGAATATCCAATTTTAATTTCAGTTATAAAAATAAATTATTTCCTTTCCCTAATGTTCTGTGGCATTGATTTCCTTTAAGAATTAGAAACATGAAAGAATAAAAATCTGGTTTTATTCTATAAAAAAATGAAAAGGAAGTTGAGAATAATCACTTCAAGTGGTACGCTTGCTCTTTAGTTGGTAGAAGCTCTTTTGCCTCTCTTTGAAGGTAAAGTAAAGCCAGTTTACAAAAACAGGCATGCTGTAGTGATAATCTTTTTATCCAAAGAATGCTTGATCAAAAATCAGTCTAAAAGGTGTCTTTTCTATGTATTTAAACCTACAGTAAAGTTTTACAAACCTGTACAGAGTAGGAAATAACCTTAATCTGGAAAAGGATGAAATTATATCTTTTTGATTAACACAGTTGAAGTTTCAGTGAGCTTATTACAAGAGAGGCAGAATGAGATGTTGATGGGTGACGGCTGGAAATATCCAATTCTATTAATTGAAATCTTAAATACAAGAGAGAGAGTACTTCAATCATTTAATTAAATAAATAAATAAATAGTTGCTCTCTCTTCTCTTGAGCTCAAACCTCAGTATTACATGGTATCTGTTTATGTTGGTGTGAGTGGAGCATATCTAGAGTCTCTCAGAAAGTTTTTGGCATATGGAAAATCTGTGATCGCTGCCTAACTTTCCTAGTGGATTATTTTATAGGAAAAAAAAAAAAAAGTAGTTTTGCTGACACTAAGAATAGATGAACATTTTAGTAAGCCTAATTTTTTAAAAAATTTGTTTGTTTGTGGTTTGGCTTATTTTTTTATGTGTGCCAGGCCTTGGTGATATCCTAAAGGCTTTTGCTAACGTCTCTATTTGTCCTGAAAAAGCCCTGCAAACACTTTTGTTAGTTCTGATTCAGAAATACTGCTGCCTTTTTAAGACAAATTCATTTGTTAGTTATCACCCTTAAACTCAGGTTATAATGTATTCTTTAAAAAGTGACCACATGAGAAAAAACATTGCCTCTTTTTACAAGTTAAAAAGCATTAATGGAAGACAGACAAGCTTACTAGCATCTGTTTTCAAACTGTTCCAATGGAAAACGCTCCTTAGCCAACAGAACATTCTGTGAACTCACCTCAGGGTTGATTCTGCTTGCCATGGGTCGTATGAAATGCAGGGCTGGTAATAAACCCTCTCTAACTGAGAATATTTGGTCATTAATTGGTGGGACCTTACAGGTGTACAGCCAAGAGCAGACCTTTAGTTCTAACTCCTCTCTGGTGGGAGTGTGTGTACAGGTGAAGAGAAACACCTTCAGGTTTTTTTCATGTCAACGTTTTAAATGGAGGATTAGTCATTGTGTAATTTTTAAAAACTAAATAGTACTAGATTTAGAGTTTAATACCAAACTGCCTCTGTACTGTTCTTATTTTTGGAGATTGCTTACATTTGTCAGAAGAAAGAGTAACAATTTCCTTACAACTTTTGAGATTAAGTTTCAGCAAATATGGTACATAAGTCTTGTGTTATTACACTTAAGAGTAGAGCTGTGTAAATTGTCCTTAATGCTCTATAAATGTCAGGCATGTTTAAAGAAGATACAATGCATCAAATGCTGAAAACATTTCTGGTTTTTGCTGTTCAACTATGCGGCCTGTTGTGAAAATTGGAGGTTGATGTCCCAAACCTTGAACCAGTGATGGCAATCACTGTTAAGGACATTTGCTCACCTAATGTACCAGCAATAAAGGAGATGGCTGGGTTAAAATTCAGCTTCTTTTAATATTTTAAGGTTGGTTTGTTTGGTTTTAATTTCCAGGTATTTGTTTTTAAACTATTAGAAAAACTCCTCATTGTTTTTGTAATGATAGATTAACTTTCATCTGAGAAACAATAAAATATGGAAACTACATACCCAGTTGCTACATCATCTTGGTAATGGGTCATAATCCATAGGCTGTGTTGGTATTTTTGTTAGAACAGAGTTTGGACACCTCTGCTTTATTTTTAGGTTACCTTTTTCTGGCTACCTCAGTCATCATTGGTCACTTAACGTCTAAGTATTATGTAATTTAATTCACAGTCCAGCACTTTCAAGTTTTTCTAGAATTGAGTGGTATTTAGGGTTCTGTGCTATTTGGCTGGAGTGTCGAAGTAATGGTGGATGGCTGGAGCACTGATAAAGACTTGTGCCTATTCTAAATTCATATGAATTTTTCATCTACTTCATAACTGCACCTTACTGATAGCTCATTCCCAGTGCCTGATGTTTCAGTGTTTTTCCAACTTAATGATACATGTTCTGTCAGAACTTTCTTTTTATTTTTGGTCCATGTAAGTCATATGTCAGCAGTCTTAAAGCCTCTCACTCTATATTCTTTTTAGATGGATTTTAAATGGACTGGAAGATGATATTGTATTATTTTGTTCTGAACTCTGCATATCCTTTTTACTCCTTAATTCATAGCTGTAGCACACACAAAGATTCAAAGGGAAAAAAAAAAAGTATGTAACATCCTGTTCATATGTTTCCTTTTACTGTTAATCCCCATAATGAATGCCCTATGAGGAATGGGACTCTAATCACTTACAGAGCACAGTAATGTAAAAAGACAGTGCTCATCTGGGAGGTGTTCAGTAGTATGGATCACTGGTGACCCAGTTGGTACACAGCTGTCCTCCAGTCTATGCAGATGTGGTTTCATTAACTCCATGGATGTCTGTCTGATTGTCAAAAAGGAACCTTATGAAAGTGTTTAAGTGCCACTGAGAAAGAGTTGTTTGTTTTCTCTAATTTTTCCCCTTTCATTGGGAAGGAGAAAATAAGTGGGGGAGGGAAGCTGTTCTTTGAGGGTGAGGATCACAGGTCCTCACAGTTCCTTTGAAATAATCTTTAATGAAGTCCAGTGCCGGGCAGAGAGATGTGTTTGAACACCACGTAGCAGTTCTTTAGTGGCTTAAAGGAAGTGTCCATACAAAATGCTCTTCTGCAAGTTCTAAGGGCTTTTAAGGGTTTTCATTTGTTTGTGCTGTATGAATATAGCATTACTAATGCTGAAGTGTAATGGGCGACATAAAAGATAAATTTAGTTTGTTAGGATGTTAAAATACATTTTGAAGTGGACTTAGAGGACAGACTTGGATATTTGTTTTAAAAATCAGTCCTTACATTAAGTCCATAATTTCTGAGACTACAGTTTGTTATTGGAGTGTATGACTGAAAGGAAGTTTGACTTAAATACTGTCTCTAAACCTGGAAACCCAACCCATCCAGCTTCTGGAAAGGTGATAGTTAGGGAAGAAAAGACTGGCTAAAATATTGGAGAAGTAAATTTGCTTATGTTTACTCAATATAAGCAAAGCAACAAATGGATGACACCTACCTCCTGGTATCTGTCATAACATGGTAAAAGTTTCTACTTGCAAAACCCGTCCAGTATAGTGCAATAGAAGACTCATCCCTGTTACAGCACTGTGAAGCTGAATTTATGAGCATCTGTCAGGAAAAAAGAAATTTAAATATGCTATTCCTCTCTATTTGCTACATCTTTCCCAGGTAGTCTTCTACTCCACAGCAGGTCTCTCCAAAGCAGTCTTTCCCTGGGCAATTATTTGTTCACACTTGGTCTAAGCCTGCTAGGGAGTTCTGACTGCCTTACACTTGATGTGTATAAAAAAGCTGGGGGGGGGGCACACAAGAACAAGTAAGCCTTACACTGAAATCATCTGAGGGCCATGAAGATGTTGTTTTAGTTATGGATATCCATGGAGGTGGTATTTGAGGTACCTGTCATATCCTTGTGAAGCACCAGTTCCATAAATGTCAGCTCTTTGCCGTATAAAGAGGAGACAGAATATTTGTCACTGGAACCTTGTGCATGGGTTAGAGTTGCCAAGAGAAGAGAAATAAGATTTCTTCAAGGCTATGTTATGTCATACTGTACATTTATTCCTGGAAGCTCCCACAACTTTCCTGTGTGGTGACTTTTTTGTTTGTGGGTTTGTTTTGTTTGGTTTTTTGAAAGCTTAGCTAAGGTAAGAACATGGTGTGAAAGAAAATGGAAAGGTGATGCTGATTTTAATACAACTCCCATATACTCTCTTCCTTGATTTTATTTTTTTTTAATTTTTTTATTTTTTTTCCAAATTTGGTTGATGTAACAGCAGATGCTCCAGCTATTGTTTCATTATTCTTTTACAAGTCTGACACTCTATAGTGGGTGTGTGCTTTAGCAAGAAAAGGACAACTAAAATAAACCTCCTTGTAATGGATGCAACTCCATTTATTAAACTGTGTTGAGGACCTCAGAAATTTGAGTTCTTTGGATACATTTTTATTTAAATGCTTAATATAACGTCTAAGTCTGTCAACAACAGAGGGTTTTTTTATGAAGTATCAATGGTAGTTTTGATTCAAAGAGTTTGTTAATGATCATAAGTACTGTTTTGTGATATGGCATAATTTTACCATATGCTTTGGGGTTCGTTTGAGATATTATGAGTAAGCAGGATGAGTGCTTTCAAAGAGGCATTCCTGCTGTCCCACATCAACCATGTGGGCTTTTAGTTAAGCTTCCCAGGAAGACTGCAACATATGTGTACACAATGTGTGTATTATATTGGCGCCCACTCGCAGTGTTAAAGATGTCAGCATTTCCAAAATAATTCCCTATTTTAAGAGCCCTGCTTTAGCCTGTGTATGAAAATTGTCTCTGAGTTGGACCTTTACATAGTCTCAAGTTTTCAAGTGTGTATGTTTGCCAGGTGAACATAAGCTGTATTAAAATAATATATGCAAATTGAATGGAAGAGCTCTACAGACATAGTGTCACGCTTTACTTTTTAAACTTTGAAGCTGTATCTTTAAGTGAACTGAAGCTTTAGTGGATGCCATTATTTTTGAAGAATTCGAGGTGATTTTTTTGTAAAATAAGGTGGTCCTGTGCTTGATCTTGTGACTGTTGTCTAGTTGAAAAAACAATTATATTTTCCTAATAACATACATTTGAGTGTGAGGACCTTCCACGTTCACTGAATTTCTTTTGGTCGATTAAGGTTCTTTCTATCATTGTAACAGTCTTAGAATGTATTTTTAAAAATATCTGTACTGAGAAATGGGGTAAGTCTGTGGCAGGTTTCCTTGTATTTAGACCAGGGAAAGTGTGGCAGGACGTGCTGCTTCTGTAGTATGTGGGTGGCTGTACAGGAGCAGAGTTCAGATTCGATTTTGAAACCGACAGACTTTTAACATTCAGTCGATGTGCTTAAACAATAACTTGCAATATAGTTATAACCACTAAATACCATAATCAAAATGTTATTGTTTTATAAGCCTGCGATTTACTTGTGTGTGATTATAATTGCTGAACAGCGGGTTTATTTTCAATGAATACAGTTTCAGCCTTGGTTGGTTGAATGCCATCTAAAAACCTCCATTGTAATGGCAAATGGTTGTGTAAGTAGGCCTGTGTTTGAGCAACAGCAAGCCTGCAGTTTGAAGATAAGCAAATCAGGGTTCTTCCATGTTTTGAAATATGAATTGAGAACTGACACCCCTGGAAAGAGCTCCTCTATATATCTCTAATAGGAAAGGTGGGTGAGTGGGACATTCTTGTGCTGGAGAGGTTAAATCCTGAAACAAACAGTAGTGTAACCTTTTGTCCCCATTTTGGTGTGGGTGAGGGCTGCAGAAGGCAGAACAATCTGGGTGATGACCTGGATCTGGTTGTAATCGGGTAGCCTGTGGAGCTCACGGCACGTTAATGTGTTGGGTACACAGTCCAGCAGCCCTTTTGATCAGATGAATTGCTGTAGTCTGAGTTGCTTTTAATGTTAGTCCAAGAAAACTGAGTGGCTGAAACAGTCTGGACATCACTAAGGCATGAAGCCTTGTGTAAAGCTCTAATTTAGAATGCAGTAAATATGCTTAGATGGTCAGCAAATACCATGTCGTGCAGTAAATACCTTGGCAGGATGGTGGCCGTAAATAGCATTGGAAGACTCAGGTAGCCTGTGTCCCAGTTTTCTACATCTTCAGAATGGGCTTGTTTACTTAATTTACTCATTTTTGTAAGTGCTTCTGTCTTTTTAACAGACTGCACTGATGTCTGACTAAAAGCTCCTATGTCTGCTGCCTGTGCTCATATTTATGTGTTTCCTCTGAATGCTCCACATCAGAGATGGAAGCGACTCTCAGTAACCTCAGATGAACCCAAAAGTTCTTCTAGGCCTTTATTCGTTATGCTATCATCTAATAATACTGGTACATGGAAAGATGCATATGCAAGTCTGTGAGTGTTTGAAAAGATTCTGGGAGTTTGAGAGTTATTTAAATTCCATATAGATTTGTTTCTGCCTACCAAACTGTACTTGCTAATGGACTGGCTTTGTGTATTCTTTGGGCATTTTTCATGAAGACCACGCATTTTCTGGAATCAGTATTACAGAAATACTTTTTTATTTATTACAGCATACTCGATTCAGTTGTAACTAGCTGGATGGTAAGATACACACCCATCGTGATAATAAAATTAGTCATATTTCTTATTTGATTACTACTTTCATTTCTGTAAGAGTCCTGCATGCCCTGGAGTGTCCATTGTAATAGTTCTGACTCTCCTGATTAGCCTTCCCTCCCCACCACAGTGTTGCTTAAAGTATCCCCAGGGTTTCTTCTTCAACAAGGCTTGATTCCCCTGTAAATTTAGGACGAATGTATGGCCCCCTGGGGAGGAAAAATAATACAGTCAGTAAATGCAGCTGTCCACGACTGCAGTGTTATAACATAGTTTTACACTGACAGTTGAGATTTTACATACTCTTTGGCTTATAATGGAGAGAAATAGGTAGTACTAATGCTGGCCTATCAAGGGCTATTCAAACAGTCACATGCATTGAAACAGATACTCTTTCATCTTGGGATAATTAGAATACATTTCTATTTTGCTAGTCCAGCAAGTGTTCACCAGACCTTCACAGAAAGCTTACTTAATTCTTCTTGATGTCATTAATATTTGCGTGGCAGTTTGATTTGTGTAGTACTTTACCTCTTCAAAGAGGTGTTACAAAGGGTAGTTTGATTTTTACGTTCAGAGAGATTTATTTTTAAACAACCTCACTTTAGCTTTGTAACTTAGGTACTTAATTGGGCCGGGAGTTTTGCTTTGCTTCTCAATTCAATATGTGCTCTATCAAGTATAATTTGTTCAGAGAAATGAACCATTAGATGATAACTACTTGCTGCTGCCTAAATTTGTGTTTTCCCAATTAAATAGCAGAAACCTTTTTTCACTGTTCTGGTCCAAACAAAATATTAGTAAGATATTAAAACTGCAAATTGATTTGAGGTTCTATTTGTAAAAAGTTTAGGGCAAAGCAATATCATGGAGATGGGTGCTAAAAAAAAAAAAGAGTCCAGTTTACTTCTAGCCCTCTGTAAGTAAGTGGACTGAATTTGGTGCAGAGTTGGGATCTATCACATTTGGCTTTGTGCTGATGTTGTGGGTGACAATTTTAAAAGGTGCTAGATGTGGCTCAAGAGGGTTGGAACATAAAAGCTTGGAGGGGAAGTGTGAGCAAGGGGGAAACTCATGACTGACCCCCACTTCAATCTGATAACTTTGTGGCGTTGGGGCAAAAACAAGTCAACATGAAGCAAACAGCATTATTCTGTTTTCTGTTGGAAGGTTATATATTTAGTTGTCCATTATCAGTTGTTCAGTTTGTATAAAAGCAACTCCTCATATTCCCTCTCTGAATGTTAGTCATTTAAAATAATTTATCAGATGTGAACGGTGTTCACAGGTTTCAAGGGAAGTACTTGACAATGGGGCTGTCCAGAAATCTTCTGAAGAGTGAGATCCTGCCCATCTGAACTGCTGGTTCTGCCACTATTGTGTCCAAAGAGTGTTTGTTGTTAGGGCATGTTTTTGGAAGTCAGTGCATCTTCTGGTTTGCGGGATAAAATATACTTGTTTCCAGGGCAAAGATGACCTTGGTAACATACCTGAAGAGTATATGCATCACAATTGGACAGTATAGACTTTTGCTCTTTTGAAAGGTGGTATTACCCTCTATATTTGAATTAGCAACCTTCTGCTCGCTCTATAATATTGACTGAGAGGGCATATTAAGGATGTAAGAAGCTGAGCCTTCTCCCCAGTGAACTGTTTTGAATTGGAGGGGATCTTATCAATGCTTATAAACATCTAAAGGGTGGATGCCAAGAGGATGGGGCCAGACTCTTTTGAGTGGTGCACAGTGACAGGACAAGGGGCAACAGGCACTAACTGGAACACAGGAGGTTCCAACTGAAGTCTGCCTCTCTACTGTGCTCTGGTCAGACCTCCCCTGGAATACTGTGTCCAGCTCTGGAGCCCTCAGCACAGGGAGGACAGGGACCTGATGGAGTGGGTCCAGAGGAGGTCCTCAAAGATGATCAGGGGGCTGGAGCACCTCTCCTGTGAGGACAGGCTGAGGGAGCTGGGATTGTTCAGCCTGGAGAAGAGAAGGCTCAGGGGAGACCTAACAGCCACCTTCCAGTACCTGAAGGGAGCTACAAAAAGCCTGGAGAGGGCCTGGTTACAAAGGCCTGGAGTGAAAGGATGAGGGGCAATGGTTTTCAATAGAAAGGAGTGGATTTAGATTAGAAATAAGGAGGAAGTTCTTTACCACGAGAGTGGTGGAGCACTGGAACAGGTTGCCCAGGGAGGTGGCTGAGGTCTCATCCCTGGAGACATTCAAGGTGGGGCTGACAGAGCTCTGAGCAACCTGCTCTAGATGAGGATGTCCCTGCTCTCAGCAGGGGGGTTGGACTGGATGACCTCTAGTGGTCCCTTCCAACCCAGACATTTCTATGTTTTTGTGAATATGAGAAAAAACTTTACTCTGAGGGTGGCAGAGCCCTGGTACAGGCTGCCCAGAGAGGTTGTGGAGTCTCCCCTGGAGACTTTCAAAACCCACCTGTATGCATTCCTGTGCAGCCTGATGTGGGGTGATCCTGCTTTAGCAGGGGTTTTGAACTAGATGTTCTCCAGAAGTCCCTTCCCAACGACTGCCATTCTGTGTTTCTTTGCTGTGGGGAAATCAGCTAACACAACTGGTCATAAGGGAACTGCATGGTACAGCTCTTGGTTTATATTACTCATCTCACTGCTGGAGAGGCAATTGCTCTAAATTTTAAAATGTGACTTGACAGAATAGTTTTCTAGGAGTAAGTTGTTCTTTTTTTAAAAAAACCCTTCTGTTTAAACTTTGAATAATTATTTTAACAATGTTTATATGAGGAATTAGTTTGTGCATATCAAAGTTACATACATGTTGTCATGTCCCTAAAAGTTGATGAAAGATAAATGCACAGGTAGGCATGAGTTTTAAATAGTATTTTTCTATTTTTCAATAATTGTTGCACTGTATTTTTGAACATCAGTGCATGATCATACCTAATAGCATCTGACATGTAAGCAAGGATTCTGAAGCATTTGATTCCTACTGTCAGTCCCCAGTGGCTGATGTACATTTCACAATGCCCTACCTGTTAGTGTGATGTATGAAATTACTAAAAGTGGGATTTTGATCATATTCCTAGCTTTTATGCAGTATTTAGTCCTTAAATCTAAAAGCGTTTTTGCGTTTTCTTCAACTAGAAAAATGTGGAAATTGAGACAGAGAGGTGTGAAATTAATTTTCATAGGATTACGTGGCTTGTTCGTTGCAGTGCCTGGAACAGTGTCTCCAGGTCTTCAGACTCCTGCTTCAATTTCTGCTTTACTGTGTAATGCTAAAGATTTTGCTGCTCCCATGTTTTGATTAGAAAGGGGAGCATACATGAGAAGGTGAGTAAACTTGGTATTTGCTACAGTAACTGGAAGTAGAGCATTCTGGAGTTAATTGGATGTAGTATAGGTAAGATACAGTATTTTGTGACAGCATGTGACAGAGGTGCAAGTTGAGAGATAGGCATTGATGACTCATGATTAAATCTCTATTTGTACTACTAGTTTTATATATGAGTATCCAAGTATCTCTGAAGAGGGAATGAACATTTAAAAACTAAATTGAACAGGCCTTGAATCTTTAGAATTTTTTTTTCTGTTGTAATTTTTACTTCCAAAGGTCACACTGAAATTTTAGCTTCAGCAGAACTGAATGAAGAAATGCTGTTCTCAAAAATTGTCTTGCCTTAAGAACAGAAATGGTTCTCCCTCTGTCAGATGTCATTGCCATGTCTGCCCGTGTGTAGGGAATGCCTCAGTGTCTTGTGTTGTCTCCATTTTCAGTGGAGAAATGCTCCATCTGGACTGCAGTTACTGAACAGATAGTACACTGGGCAAAGCTGAGCTTGACCTCAACTAGCTGAGGAGGCTATTTTCAAACTGATTCACAAAGCTTGTGAATTGTATCTCATAGGCATCTTACTCATCTTCTCCTTTTTGAGTTGATATTCATTTAGTTACCTTGCTATAATGGAAATTCAGTCTCTTTCCAAAAAAAGCATCATTGTTAGTGTTGGAGAGTCAATTCTTCACTTTTATGTCGTGTCAGACTTGCATTTCCAGTGGACATGTTGAATTTAGGACTTGCATAACTGAGAATCACTGAATTGTTGTGCCTGGAAGAGACCTCTGGTGATCATCTGCTTCAACCCCTGTGCTCAAGCATCTGCAGCCAGTTGCCCAGGGATTAGACGAAGGGGGGGGAAAAAACCTCAGAAAAAAAGAGAAAGCAAATTGTTTTCCTCATGTGTCTGGGGGAAGGTCTCCTGCAGAGCAGTCATAGCTATGTATAAATAACTATCCTCAAATATTATCTATTTTAATTCTGTAGCAGCTGGCATGAAATAATTTTTTTTAATAGGCTCTAGTTTCAGTTTAACACGTACTGAGTAGGTATCACACAGATTTATGTGAGTGAAGTTAACAGGCTGTCTATTGTAACAGAGAGACCCTTCCCCCCAGCCTTCCCACTCCCCCCTTTTTTTTCCCCTGAATGGAGTTCGGATGTGGGAGAAGATCTGATGCTGCCTTCACTGAAGGATGATTAACTGTCTGCGTTTAATAGACAGCAGCTGGATGATAGTAGCACTGAAAACTCAAGCTGGGTAATGCTCACCTAACCACACAGAGAAATTCAGGCTTCAGTTTCAGATGACTGGAGAGGAGACCACACAAGCAAGCTTTAGGTTGGGTAATCTGATTTACAAGAAATGAGCAATGTTGGGACAGAGGATACTTAGTGTAGAAGATAAACTGAAAAAATGTTCCTTGCTGATGAGTAAGTTGTGCAGGCAGCTGCACTTGTATTAGGTCTTTAAGCTGTAAAAGTTTTGAGCTAACAGAATCACATTTTGGAGGGAAGGCGGCAGACAGCGGGATGCAAGGTTGTCTAATTTATGTGTATGTTTTATACAGAAAACACAGCACACAGCTGAGCTGCAAGGAAAATGATAGTAGGTTGAAGACCAAAGCCTTATCAAAATGATATAAACAGATAAAACCCAAGAATATAATTTTTTTTTTTCAGTTGTGCAGTGTGTACAGAGCAAGATCTTTGAAGTACATGAACACTCCTCTCTTACCCCTAGTTTGAATAGGGGATAATCATGGAAGCAACCTGTGCTCTAGATCTGTTTCAAGAGAGAGCATTGTTAATAAAATTTAGATTATGTAATAATATTGCCCTGAAGTCCTGCAGTGTAAGTGGTCTGTCCATGCTGAAGGTGAATGTGGCCTTTATAAGGCTCTACTTCAAAACTCATCAGCGATGCAGATTTTTAAGGTGCAGGATTTAGTTACACTTGGAGGAGCAGAATATGAATTTGCTAGACTAGAAATATAATACAGTGAGAGACTGATGTTTTTAAAGCTCAGGATTTATTCTAATATGTAAGACATGCTTATTTTCTTGAGAAGTCTTTATAATGAACTTGAACAAGTCTCAAGCTCATGTGTACTTTTACTGATTTGAAATAACTGAAAAGATGATTTTGACCAGTCCTGTGTTGCTAGTCTCCCAGGAGTCTAGTTTGTCACATGGTTTTCTGAAGGCAAGTGTTTTCCAGATGAGAATTTATAAACTTAAGTCCAATTGTTCTTTAGATATTTGGTACTGGGTGTTGTAAAAATGAATACAGTGCTTCCAGACCACCTTAAAAATTGTCGACATGTGTGAAGTTTTTCAGAGTCAGTATAGGAATTAAAGATTTTAGTTTAAGTTTTCTCTTGAAAAAGAAAACAAATCCAGAGAACATTAGCCTTTGAAGATAAATAGCTAAAATCTCAAATGTGTTATGTTTATTTTGTTTAATTTCCATAGAATATAAATTCAGAATCCCACCGTGTACCTTCTGACAATGAAAAGCTCTATTCTGAATAATCACGACTCCAAACTGTAGCTGCTATTGAATTAAATTTTATGTTCTGTTCTTTAAAAATGTGTCTATATTCCTTCCTGTCATAGTATTATATTGTGGATTTTACTGTAAATGTTACATTAATGGTATTCAAAGTAAGTTGTTCTGTAGGGCAAAATAACTTTTTAAGCCCCTGTGATGACATTAGCCCTCTAACAGTAGGATGAAGTTCTAGTTTCACACTTTGGATGCTTCAGATGTTAGCACATCTGAATGGCTTTGAAACATTTAGTGGTTCCTTTAATACAACTGTCTCTTTCTTGAAAATTTCTCGTGGCTCAGTAAAGAGATGACTTTATTGCCATTGCACCTCCCAGAACACTTGGCTTTTTTAAATCAGTAGCTCCTTCAGTGCCTTTGCTTGCTGTCTGAGCTATCTGAGTAATCAGTGTGACTGTGTGAAGGGCAGTCTTCTGAAAGGGTTTTCTACCTAGGCTGCAGCAAGCAGAGCAGTCTGGTGAGCAGCCTGTGAGGGGTCTGCCTGCCTTAAAACCTGAGGTAAATTAAAACAATGAGGAGTCGTCTGCATCTGTCGGCACCACCCCCACTCTTGCTGGAGCAAGAGGCTGTGGGAGCAGGACCCCCTCTGAAGGGCTGGTTCAGCACCTCTGAGGTGGTTTTACATGCCATCCTAACATCCTCTGCAGCATCTTCTGCTGAAGTATTTTCCTTAAAATCATGTTTATGCAATTTCAGTGTTTATTGCACTCTGATGGCTTTCATGTTCTGGGCTATGAACAGATGTAGTCAGCTTATAGACTCTGTAACAGTTAAGCCTTTCAGCCTCGAGAGAAGGCCAGCTTTCATGAAACTGGAAAGTTTGCTTTGTAGGCTCCAAAGTTAGGGCAAACAGCAGCACAGAGCAAAGCAATTCAACAGCTTCTGCTGTCAGAGTGGTCATACAGCTCAAAGAATGACTGTCCTCCTGCTTCTGCTGAAAATAGTAGGCAGGTTTGTACTTCACTGTAACAGCTGTTCAGCTCTATGTATAGTGCCAGTAAAAAGAAATATTTGTCATGGTCTGCTTCCCCCCTATGAGATGTTTGGATGAATTCTGCTAGCACAGCATTCTGGACTGCTTTTCAAATGCTGTTGATTAAATCTTGCCTTGACAGGGGAAGCCCCTTATTAGCTGTTAGCGAGTGTGTGCTGAGCAGGAGCCCCTCTGCAGCTCCAAGCTTCCTCTCCAGCAGCAGCCCAGCAGGACAAAAGTCAAAGGACTGCAGTGTATGGCAAGGTATTCAGGGTGCTATTGCATTACAGAAGCCTTGCACAGAGAGGAGTTTTGTAGGTTTCTAACTCTTTTTAAAAGAAATGTTTAAATTTCAATTAGTAAAAACACCTTTCTAAGACTTCCAAGTGAATTTTTACTCTTGCCAACTGCAGTATAAAACTTCATAAGCTGTGAAAGTTTAACCTTTCACTCCTTTCATTCCTAGAGCAGCTGTGTCTGTAAAGCTAATTAGTTTTTGTCTGTGTCTATAAGGAAGTGTTACTGGAATTCTCTGACTGTATCCTGAGTGTGATCCAGTCAGGATCTTTGTGTCCTTGCCTGACTAGCGTATTGTTCCAGGCAGCAGACACACAAATAACCAGTTGAATCTTTATAAATACAGTCAGTCACTTCCAAAATGGATGCTTCTCTTTTGCTCTTAAAGTTAGTGAGGTACTTTCCTAAATGTAGTGTTTAAAGCAAGTAAGAATTTTTGGAAGTCACGATACCCAGCATTTAACACATATAGATAAAGACTGAGCTGTTAATTTAATTGGGAGTTCTCAGGCATGGGGTTAAGTTTATAATAGTAAATGACAAAGTGAAATGAGCCTCTTGGGTATGTTTCCATACACAAACATTGGTTCAAAGTTGCTACATGCTCTTTGTTCTGGTATCCTTCTGTGCTCTTCCTCTGCTCTTAAATTTAAATATTTAATAGGTATATTTTGGGTAGGAATAACCTGAGATCTTTACATGATCAGCTATATTGCCAAAAGATATTTGTACCTTGTAAAATTAAGGATGAGCTTCTTGGTATTGCATGATTTTATTTTCTTAGTTTGCTGTCAGTGTGGTACTACTAATCATGCACTTATCCCTAGTATTAATGAGTCTTACGATTCCTTACATAATTAAGGTTTCTGTTGAATCAAGAAAATGTGAAAGGATTACAGAACTGTAGAGTAACAGAATAGTTGAGGTTGGAGGGGACCTCTGGAGGTCATCTGGTTCCCCCTCCTGCTTAAACAGGGCTGCCTGCAGACAGTTGCCCAGGTTCATTTCCAGATGGTTTTTGAGTGTCTCTAGGATGTCAGTCTGTGCCTGTGCTTAGTCACCCTCACAGGAAAAAAGTGTTTTCTGATGTTCAGAGGGAACCTGCAGTGTTTCAAAAGCTTGTTTTTAACCCAGAGTTGGACTGTCCCTCAAGGAATATGAGTTACATCCATGGCTTGAAGCATGAGCACTAAGTGAAAGAGCCAGACTTAGAAGTTGGAACTCCTAAGTGTAGTGGACACCTTGTCAGACCTTCTTTAGGATTGTAATAATATATCAAAATACTAAAGGCACTAATATTGAAACTGGAGAAAAACAAAATTTTTGTCTCTATGGGAAGGACACAATTTCAGGATTAGTATTTATACAAACTTGTGACCGAATTTAAGAAAAGAGATGCTCTTAAGCTCAAAACATTCCAGTTGACATTCAAGACAATGGCAGTAAATTCTTTTGACTTCAGTGTGGTATTTTCTGGTTTTGTAGTTGAAATACTCTATTCTAGTTGAAATATTCTATGTAGTTGAAATACTCTATTCTATTTCTGTTTATTTTGATAAACAGAGCCCTGCAAAATCTGCTGTTACTCTGTGCTTCAGTGAAAGACTCTGTGCCAGTATAATATGAATTTTAAAAAATATCCAAACTAGTAAAGTTAGGACACAAAGTATTTGAAATTTCAGGCAAATAGGGCTTGCTCCTGTAGTTGGCCTTAGGATTTGGTACAAAAGGTTGGAAATGGGTCCGGCTTCTTTCAGGAAAAGAGATGGTTACTTTTATTCTGGGGTTGTCCATGACTTATTACCTCAGGGCCCCTTTTGTATATAGATGCACTTGAATACAGTTTTCATTTACATCATGTTCAGCATTATATATTATTACTGTATAGTATTTCCATAACCCAAATCATTCTAAATACATTCAGAATCCTTTGGTGGTGTTTATTTTACTTTTGCATTGTGTAATCTCAAAACTTTTTTTCTGCCTATTTGCTTTACCTATTCCTGAATATTAAACTATTAATTTCTACTGTGGCATCTGTAAAACAGATCACAGTAGTGTCTGATTGCTTCACAATAATAATTTTTATTAAGAGCATTCACGTGAGGATAGCTACTAGTCAGGAAATTAAAAGAGTAAGAGGAAAGGTAAGCAGCCATTAGTTTTGTTTGACTGTGTCCCAGTTTTTATTATCAGCATTAACTCAGTCAGGAGTTTGACAGTCAGTTACATGTTTTGTGTGTATCCTAAAGGAGCAGGAATCTCTGTTTAGGCTTACGTGCTATGCTAGACACTGTGAAGGCTCACAGTTGAAAGAGCTTTTATTAGTCTTAATTTTAGGTTAGTGACTTAAGTGGTTGAGAAGTCTCATCTTGAGCCCTCCTTTAATTTAGGGTGTTTGCTGATGTAGGTATATTAGTAGAATGGAAAAAAAACCAACACCTTAACTCACACAAAGCCTTTTTCAAAGTTGTTAAGCTCAAGTGGAGTACTGTTGTAGCCTAAAAAGAACTGGACAGGCGTTTCTGGGAGGGCATTTAATGTTCATCTTGCAATTGAATTAGTGGAATTCATTATAGAGCTCTGAGGTATGGTCCACAGAATAGCTTTGTCTTGTGGATTGCTTAGCCAAATAGCAGAAAACCTGAATGTCAGAGTCTGTGTGGTTTTTTTGGACATAGCCCTTTTTTTGGGTTTTTTTGGACCTATCTGGAGTCCCAGATAACAAGTAGGAGAAGCAGAAGGTGGTCCAGCTGCTTTAAGATGCATGTCTTTACCACACTTGTCTAAAGCATAAGGAGCTGTACAATATCTTCTGAAATTCAGTTTCTGTTGTGTTGCCTGAGCACAGAACTGGAGCTTTACATATGGCAGTTGACTGCAGGAGGGTGTAATACTAATTTTATCCTATCTGCCTTTGTTGTATTCTGTATGCTAACACTACATGCAATATTGCCACTACCAGGCAGCTGCTGTTGATGCTGCTGACTGCTGAGCAGTGTCCCCCTTTATTTCTCTCCTGTTTAGGGCAGTGTTTTGGAATTGTTTTCCAGCCAGCTTTTCTCCAATGCTGCTTTTTGAGGGAAATGTCAAGATGCCTAAACAGTTAGACTTTTATGGTTG
This sequence comes from Chloroceryle aenea, assembly GCA_013399075.1. Lineage (NCBI taxonomy): Eukaryota > Metazoa > Chordata > Aves > Coraciiformes > Cerylidae > Chloroceryle > Chloroceryle aenea. The sequence goes on along the minus strand of VWZY01001213.1, from coordinate 717,470 downwards.
GTTGGTACTGCACTGTCTGTGCTTATATGGTCACAGACAACTGTTACTACTGGTATTCCTAGGTGCTTTATCATGAAGTATTTCACCTCTTTAACATCAAAGGGGAGGATCAATCTGGAAAATAAGTATAAAATACTTTGCCTAAATATGGAGAAGGAAAACTTTTTCTGATACTGCTAACAAATGTGGTACATGCAGAGAGAATGCTTTCACTGTTTCAGAGACATGAAGCTTTTCACATGTATAATGACTGTTTTTAATAGCTTACTGGCTATCTTCTAAGAAATGTATTTAAAGTATGTTTGTGTAGGAGGTTCTATTTTTGTATGATTTGGCTTTTAATTTGCTAGGCAAAGAGATCTTCAGTGTTCCTCTTCTGTATTTGCTTACTGTTCACAAAACAAATGACTTCATGCTTTTAGAAGACAACCTCAAATAATTCTTGAAAATAGTTCTAAAGGGGAAGAAAAGATTTCTCATTTGGATTGAGAAAAAAAATAATCTAGTTAACTGCTGTAAATTGGGGAAAATAGCTTAAAACCTGAAAATAGAGTGTCTGAAATAAAAATCCAAGTAACCTGCCTTCACCCTTTCTACCAAATTCTGAAAAGGGCTATGATGTAGTAATTTTCATCATCATCATAAGCAAAAAGATCAGGCCTATTTGTTAGCTTTTGTTTTCTCCATGTGTCTTTCAAAAATTCTTAAGTAGTGTATTATGAGGATGAAGTTTTGAATTACTGATTTTTTTTTTAAATTGCAATTAGAATATTTTGATTTTTTGATATTAAAATATTTTGATATTTTATAATTACCCCAAAAATTAATCTTAGCCAAAAGGGAGATGAAGCTGACATCATTCTATGTCTAAAGATGTAATTTGCAGTGAAAACTAAGCATGATCTCAAAGTATGAAAATATCAAACAGGATGTCAGAAGTAGGCAAAAATGAATTCCAGACCTTGGCATTGTTCCTGGGAGAAAATGCTTACTACTGCTTCCATAAATAATGTACTTAATAATTTTAGGGAAAGAAAATAATAGGAAAGAAAATGTTTAGATTTCTTTGGGTGCAGCACATAAATTAAGGGATGGACAAACTGGTGGGTGATGTTTTTGAGCAGCTCCCAGGAACAGACAGGTTGACTAGCACTGTGTGCTTTGAAGTGTATGGTCTGGAAAAGAGGGGGGAGGAGTGAGAAAAAGCAAGTTATTTGTGGGAAAGAAAATTACATCTATTGACTGTGTGAAGTACCCAAGAGATTTCAGGGTGATCTCAACATATTGTGAAATAACCTAACTGTTACAAAAACGGGTTTGGATTTGTCAGACTTTCCACGTCATGGCAAAAGCCACTGCTTGAATGTGACCAACTTGCAGTACTGCTTACCCTACAAGAGATCCTGTTGTGATATAATGAACACACATGCTAGGTTCCATGTAGTGGAAAGTTCCTTTACTCTTTCAGGTGTATCCCCAGGCTCAATATGTGATGTGATTTTATAGCAAACATGGCAGATTTTTCTGACATTCCTTACACTGCAAAAGTATGTAAATAGTACTAAAATAATTTGAGGAAATGTATTTAATTAGGATATTATTATATATGAAGTATCTAGTACATAGTACTATATACATAATGCTAATTTTATATGCTAGGAAATGTATTTCCTATGTAATGAGGGAAGGTCATTAACAAAGGTATTTGTGATTCTCAATCCTGCTTGTTTTCGTGGTAAATTGAACATCTAACCCAGTGTTCATCAGCACGTTGTGTTTGAGGTGTACAATTGCAAGGGAAATAAAATGATTACTGATAGAAACTACTATCAGAAAAGGGTGGCCTGGCTGAAAGTCTCTGCTTTAGTTGATGTTTCTGTATCACTTTAAGGAATGCATGTTAGGGATTTCCTGGATGTTTATGTATTAATCAGATTTAATAAACTTGTAGTAGTTTTCAGTGCAAACAGAGACATGATTATTTTTATACTTTGGAGGCTGGTGGTTTTCAGAGATTTACAGTTAAGAAGTGAAGTAACAGAGTTTGTTTGCCTGTTGATAGTTTATTGTTCCTAGTAACCATCACCAGTAGCCTGATGTTTTTACTGTCTTGGCTTCTTTTAAAAGGGAGTAGAAACACTCAGCACTATGATGGGAAAAATCTTAGTGAAACAAATGTTACAGTTGATGCATAATAACATATTTTAAGAGTGATGATAGTACTGTGACTATTTTTTTTCTTGATCTTTAATGCCTCAAACTGTCAAATACATAGTTTTTAGAAATTTTTATCAAACAATGAATGGTGAATTTTCTGATGCTCAGAATATTGCTTCAGGAAGCTATATATGTGGTTTTACAATTGAAAATCTGACTTTATATTCAGTCTGCCTGCCTTCAGTCTCATTCTTGTATTTAATATTTGGGGAAAAAAACCCAAAAAGTTTATTTCAAGCACAAAGTTGTATTCTGAGGAATCCCTTTGTCCTGAAAAATGTCCTCCTTATCGAAGAGAGAACTAGTAATTCTCTCAGTCAGATTTTGGTGAAACAGAAAAATCTTGAAATAAGCAGTTACACATATAGGAAGCTTTCTAATGATGATAAAAAGTTTAGTGCTCTAGGTAAAAAACCCCAATTCTCTGTTTATAGTATGATTTGGAAACATCTGGGGAGTGGTTGGTTTATTAAAGAGTTTATTCATAAGCCCCCAAATCTACCAAAACATGCAAACAAGGAACAATTCAGCCCCATCAAGATACCATGGCTGTGAAGTAGTGACATTAGCAATCAATTAAGCATTTTCATTAGTGAGTATAAATGGTCAACGACTGGACTGTGGTGACTTTTTACAGTTTGTTCCTTCTGCCTGTTCTGTCCTTCCCACTCCAGCCTCCTAGTACAGCCATAAATGTATGTGAACAATAAGCTGATTTTATGTTACATCTCAGCAAGAAAAGTTCCAGTCAGTGTTTGATACCCTGCCAAATAGTATTGCTACAGCAGCTTTAATCTGTGTTTAAGCAGTAGCAAGAGTCTTGCTAGCTTTACTTGAGTCATAGAAGTGAGTTAATTAACCTAACTTGGATTAATTATTTCACAGATTTAATGAGGTGAGTAGACAATGGAATTATATACTCTGCACAGTCTTTCATATTTAATTTGTCATCTAATTTGGCTAAAATGAGAGCAGAAATCTTCAGCTTGAAGTATTTTGCATAGGAAAGAAAAATATGCAGAAATTTTCAAGTAGTTTTAACCATTTAAACCTTCCTTGAAAGAACAACTGTTTGTAGAGGCAGTATGTTGCTAGGAATTCTTAAGGTCTTAACAGTTCTCAACCTTAATTAGGACAAATAATATCAATATTTGTAAATATCTGTTTGTACTTAACAGTAAATGAAGAAAGACTTGTTTGGAGACTGGTTAGGCACAAATCTTTTGATCTGTGTTTACTATAATCTTTTAGCAACAGAGGCAATAGTGTGTGTTAATGTAAAGTTTTGATCATCTCTAATGTAGTGCAACTTGTGTTCATTGCTATAAAACTTTTCATAGGTACTCTTAAACTTGGGATATGGCTAAATGTTCTCACAGGTTTGGTTTTTTCAAATGAACTGTCATCCTCATGGCTCCAAAGGGCTTTTAAAAGTTTGTATGCTTTGTGCACAATTGTATTTGCTTACAGAATGTATAGGGCACTGTTTCTGCTTATGTCCTGTCTACTGTCTCACAATATAGACAATCAGTACTTTGCAAGTAAAACTAAGTGGTGGTTATTCACGTGTTGAGAAGGGTTTTGCTGGTGTGTGACAGAAGTTGTGGACATTTCTGAGACTGTATCTGACTTTTTGGTCATTGCACTGCAATGAAGAAAAACTTAGGATGATCATTTTTGCTTCTAGAAAAGCTAACTAGATAATACAACAGCAGCACAGAGAATGAAATGACTTAGGGAAAACTTACTCTCCAAATGGTACAGAGTCTGTAATGTAATAACTAGTAATACAATAATTGAAAATGCTATTGGAAAAAAATATTCAAAATATTGGCAGAGATAGAGAATGTTTCCTTATGAAAGAGTTTAAACAAATAGGACTTAATTAAACATAGCAACTGGTTTATGTCATGTGTGTAGCTGTTGTCAGTGCCCGTTCTGGTGTGTGTTATCTCCTCACCTGTTTGCCCAGCCCATTCTGTCAGGTTATGTCCCCCTTCCTCATGGCAGTGAGCTAGCCTTGATTCTGAGTGGTCTATAAACTAATTCCATCATTAACTGCTTCTGTGTTGCAAAATACAGTCTTTAATTTATAATTTATAAATACTTTCCCTCCTTTTCTCTTTCTCCTTACTTGGTGACTGTCAAGTTGCACAGCGGGATAGCAAAAAATAACCATGTAACTTATGTGGCATTTTAATTAACTGGCTCTGATTCTGCTTGTTTGCACTTCAGCCAAGTGGAAGGCTAATTAGCCCTTTGAAGGGGAGCTCTGTGATGTTTTGATTGAACTTTTGCTTTTTTGTGTGAGGTCTGTGGTCATTATTATTCAATGAGAAATAATCTGGCAGCGTGTTTGCAGATGTAGTCAGTACCTGCCTTGCTCAGGAGAGGCTGTGCACTGATACAGCAGACCTGTTTTAGTGGTTGCATTTCATTAGTGCCACTGCAGAGGACAGAAAAAGAGCAGCTTTGGTATCTTGTGGCCTGTTAGCCCTGTCATTCAATCTCATGGTGGTGCTTGTTGCAGAGGACAGAATGGGGTCTGGGCCTTATTTTTTACAGCATCTGTAGAGAAAGTGGCTGCGGAGAGCAGAAAAGTTTCAGAGGTGTTTTGATAATGGTCCTGACTTGGACAGGTGGTTTTCCTTGCCTTCAGATTCTGTTAAAACTTTCTGTCTGAGCTCAAGCCAAGCCACAAAACCATTCTTGGGCTTTCTGCCCGTTTCAGACTTCACCTTAATAATGTTAAATTGAAACAAAATTTTGTAGATGCCAGACAGATTTTGCTTTATAAGTAGAATGGGAAAATGAAAATATATGAAACATGTTTGACATACACGAAATGAGAAGTTACATTTTTTAGATAAAACGACAGGTAAAGCTATCAAGAACAGGCTCAACTGTTAAAGAACTCGAAGTTGTTTTAGCCAATAGGTGGGGAAGGATCAAAGTTGGTGAGCGCTACGGTGTGCTAGTGTTAGACAAGAATGGTTCTTTCATTTACTGAGGGGTCTTTGCAAACGTGGGAGCATTGACTTCTGCCACAGCAAATGCTTTGCATGCAGTTCTGTATTGAAAGGTGAGGAAAAGCTGGTAGAGAGAGGATCAGAACTTCACCTTTTCTTCAGTTGCTTGGGAAATAGCAGTGGTGATCTGTTCCAAGGGCCTGGAACCCTCAGTGTTTGGCCTCCATCTAGTTTCATAGCAGCTTACTGGACCACTTTGGGTAAAATGGCTTTGTTTTCCTGTTGCTCAGTTTCCTGTTTATAAAATAAATTATTTTTTTGTAAATTCTTCAGGGAATACTGACAGAAAGAAGTAGCCCTTCATAGTATGACCTTTCATTTGTTAAATATGAACATGGTGTAGATAACCATGGAGCATAACATGCATCACACTAGTTGATTTTTATATAGAGACTGTAATTTCCATTTGCTTCATTTGCAGTATGTTAGTCACAAATCAATAGTCATGTTTCTTTTTTAAAGCAGCTGAATGAGATGTATGTCTTTAGGGTTCAAGGGAATTTAAAAGGCCTTCGTGGGCTTGTTTTTGTAGATCACATACAGTAGTACTTTCCTAGAATAAAAAAAAAGTAATAATTAGGAGAAAAAAATTATCTATTTTGTAAGTATTCCATCTGCTATTGCTAACTGAAAATGTATTGGGAATTGTTTTATCAACTCTGGAGGTGAAATGTCTACTTACTCGAGTAAACCTGAGTAAATTGGCTTTGGTATCATGTGGTATAGGATAATCTTATACCACTTTGAATCTGCTCCTGATGGTGATGATTTCATTCCTGTTCAGGGATGAAGAAATCAGAAGGAGACTTCTAGACTTTTTCTCATGATAAGCAAAGGGAGTGTGGCGAGAGGGAATGTTGAACCTTTTGCTGGTTTGTTGTGTTGTTTTTTTCCAGACAGGAAGGGAAGGCAGTGGGAAATGATACTTGGGTGGGACTATGTATTTTCAGTACCTCTGCTCAGAGATGAGATAAAGCTTCCAAGCAGCTTTCCATTTGTTGAGTGTGGGAGTTTAAAAAAAATTGTTAAACTTTATACCCAATTGAAGAATTGCATCTAATCCAAAATCACATAACCATCAGATTTTCAGTTTGATTAGTGCTCTTAGTCACTTTGTCTTCACTCTCTGCTATTTATGAAAAGCAAAAACAATAATTAAAACCCTCAGCATTCTCAACATATTCACTGCTCAGTGAAGTTGAACACTGGAACTTTCCTGTTTCACGCATAATTGCTCAATCATTTGTGTAAGACAAGTGCCAACCCTTCCTTACTCAGAGTGNAAATCCATCCCAAACACAGATTTTTACAGGAAAATCTCTCCTCCACGAAAAAGGCCTTTAAATGGAAAGAACTGGCACTAACCAGCACTGGCTAGAGTGGCTATAACTAAGCATGTGTCAAAATTTCTGTTAGATACGTCTGTTTTGAGAGGTTTTGCACCATGGTAGTAAAATTGCAGGGGAAAAAAATTTGCTCATATTTTAGNTGGTTGCATTTCATTAGTGCCACTGCAGAGGACAGAAAAAGAGCAGCTTTGGTATCTTGTGGCCTGTTAGCCCTGTCATTCAATCTCATGGTGGTGCTTGTTGCAGAGGACAGAATGGGGTCTGGGCCTTATTTTTTACAGCATCTGTAGAGAAAGTGGCTGCGGAGAGCAGAAAAGTTTCAGAGGTGTTTTGATAATGGTCCTGACTTGGACAGGTGGTTTTCCTTGCCTTCAGATTCTGTTAAAACTTTCTGTCTGAGCTCAAGCCAAGCCACAAAACCATTCTTGGGCTTTCTGCCCGTTTCAGACTTCACCTTAATAATGTTAAATTGAAACAAAATTTTGTAGATGCCAGACAGATTTTGCTTTATAAGTAGAATGGGAAAATGAAAATATATGAAACATGTTTGACATACACGAAATGAGAAGTTACATTTTTTAGATAAAACGACAGGTAAAGCTATCAAGAACAGGCTCAACTGTTAAAGAACTCGAAGTTGTTTTAGCCAATAGGTGGGGAAGGATCAAAGTTGGTGAGCGCTACGGTGTGCTAGTGTTAGACAAGAATGGTTCTTTCATTTACTGAGGGGTCTTTGCAAACGTGGGAGCATTGACTTCTGCCACAGCAAATGCTTTGCATGCAGTTCTGTATTGAAAGGTGAGGAAAAGCTGGTAGAGAGAGGATCAGAACTTCACCTTTTCTTCAGTTGCTTGGGAAATAGCAGTGGTGATCTGTTCCAAGGGCCTGGAACCCTCAGTGTTTGGCCTCCATCTAGTTTCATAGCAGCTTACTGGACCACTTTGGGTAAAATGGCTTTGTTTTCCTGTTGCTCAGTTTCCTGTTTATAAAATAAATTATTTTTTTGTAAATTCTTCAGGGAATACTGACAGAAAGAAGTAGCCCTTCATAGTATGACCTTTCATTTGTTAAATATGAACATGGTGTAGATAACCATGGAGCATAACATGCATCACACTAGTTGATTTTTATATAGAGACTGTAATTTCCATTTGCTTCATTTGCAGTATGTTAGTCACAAATCAATAGTCATGTTTCTTTTTTAAAGCAGCTGAATGAGATGTATGTCTTTAGGGTTCAAGGGAATTTAAAAGGCCTTCGTGGGCTTGTTTTTGTAGATCACATACAGTAGTACTTTCCTAGAATAAAAAAAAAGTAATAATTAGGAGAAAAAAATTATCTATTTTGTAAGTATTCCATCTGCTATTGCTAACTGAAAATGTATTGGGAATTGTTTTATCAACTCTGGAGGTGAAATGTCTACTTACTCGAGTAAACCTGAGTAAATTGGCTTTGGTATCATGTGGTATAGGATAATCTTATACCACTTTGAATCTGCTCCTGATGGTGATGATTTCATTCCTGTTCAGGGATGAAGAAATCAGAAGGAGACTTCTAGACTTTTTCTCATGATAAGCAAAGGGAGTGTGGCGAGAGGGAATGTTGAACCTTTTGCTGGTTTGTTGTGTTGTTTTTTTCCAGACAGGAAGGGAAGGCAGTGGGAAATGATACTTGGGTGGGACTATGTATTTTCAGTACCTCTGCTCAGAGATGAGATAAAGCTTCCAAGCAGCTTTCCATTTGTTGAGTGTGGGAGTTTAAAAAAAATTGTTAAACTTTATACCCAATTGAAGAATTGCATCTAATCCAAAATCACATAACCATCAGATTTTCAGTTTGATTAGTGCTCTTAGTCACTTTGTCTTCACTCTCTGCTATTTATGAAAAGCAAAAACAATAATTAAAACCCTCAGCATTCTCAACATATTCACTGCTCAGTGAAGTTGAACACTGGAACTTTCCTGTTTCACGCATAATTGCTCAATCATTTGTGTAAGACAAGTGCCAACCCTTCCTTACTCAGAGTGTAAATAACCCACCTTTAAGATGCACAAGCATATGTGCATAGTGTTAGAAGAACTCTTGATTAATGAAAGTTGAAAAGGCAGCTATGGCTTTGCTTCAATTCTAATGATCTGAAGGGGGGGAAGTTACAGTTTTGCACTCTACTGGATGGTTACAGAAGTGAATTATAGGCAGATATTTTAATATTAGTGCAAGAGACAGTGGAAAGACAGGAAGATAACCAAGATCTTTTTGTTATCTTAGTATAGGAGGGGATTAGTTTTCTGAGATTTGCTAATTCTCCATAAACATTTAAAGCATAATACTGGTTTTGGCACCTAAGAAGTACCCATACAGATCTGTCCATCATATGACTTCAGACTGGCCAATTAGCCCTTGCAAGCCTTCCTCCTCTGTTACTTCAAGTAGCTATTTGTGTATGTCCAAGCTGGTTTCTGCTTGCGATTTTCACTTGCCACTTTGAGTTGGCAGTGTCACATGCAATGGATGCAAAGCAATTAAGTGCTAGACATCTGATTTTTCTTAGCNCAAAACAAAACAAAAAAAACAACAGGAAAAGGGGAAAGTTAATTTGGTGTTCTGATTCTACAGAATACTAAAATCTGAACCAACCCCCAACCCCCCTCTAGCACAAAAACCCCTAAACCAACCACCCCAAAACCCAGTCCTTTATTTCTGGTCAGATCTGTTGTTGGGCTATTCCCCCATTTCTCTAACCTTCCCTGAAATTCTTCTGTTGCAAGTTGAGGGCAGAGGGAGGAGAAGAAAAGTAATTATTTGTCTAGGGAAATTAGTTCTTGCTCTGCCTTCCCTCTCTTTGTTGACTCAGCTTGTTGAGCTGTGTGACAGCTACAGGAGGGACAGAACTGGTGAAGGGGACTCAGCACATGCAAGGGTAGGGAGTGGTGTTACGTGAGGAGGATCATTGAGAAGTGACCCGTTTAGCATCAGCTTGGACTTAAGAGGAGCTGAATTATGTACTTCAAAGCAGAATTCCATGAAGTGATTTCCAGTATGGCATATGTAAAAAGAAAGCTACTGGTAGATTTCAAGCTTCTGTTTTGAAGCTTTCATAGTACCACCAATCGTGCCTGAAAGAATCATTTTGTAGAGTTTTGATGGTTTTTTTTCTAGTGGATTTGTGAAATTTTTCCATGGAGAAAACTGTCTAGAAATTGTACACTTAATTTTCATGTAGGACGTGTCGTTTCCTACCAGCTCACATTCTGACCCTATTGAACTGGATAGAAAATGGGGTAACTAATTTTCAGTATCAAAACTGTTGTTTTAAATAAGAAAATTTGGACAAGGAAGTTCACCAGTAAGGAAATTTAACCCAACTGTCACTTTTGGGAAGGTCTTTGTTTTTGTCACTTTGAAAGGACAGAATTTCCCTAATAGTTTCATCTGAGCACAGCTCTCACATTTCATGTGAGAGAGTTCAGTTAAAGCATGTAAAGAAAAATAAGTCCACAATTTAAAATAGGAGGAGGATCTTCTGGATATTCCTAACACGTGGTCTTAACAAACATTGGATAGCAGAAGAATAAACAACTAACAATTCTTCATGAGGTTGCTTTCACCTTACGGGTAATCTTAGAGTATGTGGCATTGTTCCTTAATATTTGGGTTATGTTTTTGTTTGTTTGTTTTTAATATTAAGTAAAACTGTAAACAAAACATGTAACTTTGTAAGTACAGGCAAAGGAGAAATTATTTCCAGGAAACCCTCATGGGTTTATATTTGACTATATATTGCCACCTTTCCTGTAAAAACAATGGGAGTACTGGAAATTCAAATAGACTTCATGAAGTTTGACATTTCTCCCTTTTTAGGCTAGGAACTGGTCTGGCTTGATTTAGAGCAAAATTTAATGCCATATAAATCTGAGAATATCTCAACCTTTATCAAAACCTGATGTTTTCCTTCTGGTTTTGATATTCTCATGCATAACATCTGATTACTTTAGATAAAAACTACAGATGTAATTGTATTTATAGTTCTGTATATTTGTGTCATAGTTACATTCTGAGATAATGTGATTTTTTTCAACAGATGCAGAAGTGGCTTTGTGCTTTTCAGAGTGAATATTCTGTAAAATTTCTGGTATGTTTTTATGAGAGAAGATGCATGTCAAATAGTACATAAGTACTATACATAAGGTGTTCTTTCCTTACTCTTGATTTTTTCTTACTTTCCATTGCTGAAATGTTTTCTTCGACAGAAGCAATCATTACAGAAGTTTGGGTTTCAATCATAACTGACTTTTTTATAGTTTAGTTCAGCTACCTTTATGCTTCCTTTTCAATTGATCAGGGATTTTGACATTTGCTGAGGTTCGCTGTCATCTGTGAGCCTTAAGTACGTTCTTGAGTTAGATCCCTGGTTGCCAGATCTCCCTATATGTCGTTTACATTCTTTAACTGATGACCATTTTTGTGCTCATGAACAAAATGGTCTAATACTCATTGTGTGATCCTCAGGGGTAATGGTGTGGCAGGACATGTATGTTTAGAAGAATGTGCCTTTCTCTGGAGGAAAGGAGACCTGAACCATATGGCCTGCTGGGAACAGTCCTTCATGGTTCTTAGGTGCTGTGTGGCAGAACACTCACGGGCCGAGGCCAGAGTTGTGCCAAAGCACCCTGGGAGCGGGGAGACCGTGGGCTCTGCAGTTGGGAGCACTCATGCTCTGGCCCTGTTTTGTTTCCTAATACCTATAGGAAATTGAATGCTTGCTAAAAATCTATTTTTGCTGCCTTTACTTTTGCGTAAAATCAAGGAAGCAAGCACTGGCCATGTATCCGCTATAGAATAGAGCAAAAACTGTTCAAAATGTTCTTTTTAACATCCTGTTTAAAACAAATTCAGTCATGTGACATGTTGCAGTGCAGAGGCTCATTAATCCCTTAAGTTATTTATGTAACAGCCTTTCATGGAGGAAGGAGCAAAGGCTCTTTGTGACAATTTTAGTGCTCGGGTGCAGTACTCCCCAGGCAGTGATGATGTTTGTAGGTGGTGGCAGTGATGGAACAGCTGCCTGATCCTGCTTTTTCTTTGAGGTGCTTTGATAGCCCAGAGCACAAGCGTGACTTACAGTTAGTGCAAGGGAAGGCTTTGCATTCCTGTGGGTGCAGAAGGTATAGTCTGATGCAGGGTATGGAAATGTATTACTGGTGCCTGGCTGTAGCGTGTCATGCACCTAAGAAGTCATAATTGAAAGGGAAGAGTGGGGCTGAGGGCAACACTCAAGGCAAGTGTTTAGGCCCAAGATACACGCACACAAACACCCTGTACATATACATATGTGTATGTATGTGTGTATGTGTATCTCGAGATGCTCTGAGAGCAAAAGGCATACAGAAAATGTGTTTATTGGTTACACAGCTGATTCTTATTCACTCCTACTTGTAGCTGAAAAAGACATTTCAAGTCAACTGAATAAATGTTAAAATCAATGTAAGTAATCTGAAGAAAATACTAAAGGGCAGAGGTGAATGTGCTAGGTTAGGAAGATATATAAGGTTGGATATGGAAGAAAATGTTATTTTCTATAGAATGTGCTAATGTGGCATTTTCCACACAGTTTACCACACAGAAACAGCATGATGTTTTATGACATGGGTTGTAGGTAAATCCCACCATATATTGCATATATTCTTGGTATTGTGATTTCTAGGAGTTGGGAAATAAAGGATCACCTCCTGGTTTGTAATGAAGAATAATCAGTGTAGTAGTCTTTTGTTCTCTGTCAAAGAGATTTTTTGCCAAGCTGCCAGAGTCTCCAGAGGGCAGGTGATGGTGCAGAAGGGGCAGTAACAGCCTCCTGAGGGTGTCCCAGAAGAAACACCCTTCTTCCAATGGAGTTTCAGGAAGCCATGTCTCTTCCCTTCCCATGAGCTAAAACTCAGACATGGAGAGAACTAATCCCAGGAAACCTGTACTAACAGTGAAGGGAATTAATAAATTGCAGAAACAAAATGTTTTGTGGTTGTAAGGGTTGGCACAGACTGATTAGATCCGCAGACCATTCTCTGTCTGCCCTTTCTGGAAAACTGCACCTCTGACGTTGGATGTTGTCTGTTAGCACTGTGACATCTGAGCAAGCTGTCTCTACGGAGACATCCACCCAGAGTCAGAACTTTCGTACATGTTTTTGGCTTCCCTGTCACTCTCTTTAGAGGCACCTTGTTACTCTTTCAGTTGATTATAGTGGAAGCTAATAATTATAAAAGGCAGTAGTTAAGGATTAGTAATTAGGATAAGGATTTATTGCTTGTTGTCAGAAGACAGATAATAAACTGAGGAGTGAGACTTCTTGTGACCTCTTTATTTTTAATCCCTGCTGTGTGAAAGAGACACCAGGGCAAGATTTCAGTAGGTAGTGTTGGGTGTCACAGACTGTAGCCATTCATGAAAGAGGGTTTCTGGGCTTTGGTTGACTCTACATATATGGCTTTGCCCTTGAGAAAGGAAGTTGAGGGTGCTAAAGAAACTGATGGAAAGTTGATGTGAGTTACTTGCTTCACATAGAGCTCTGGTAGAGGCAGGGTGCCTCCAGAGAAGTTCTTTGTTAGACAAAATCAACATTATAATCCTTGCCTGAGGCTGACTCGTGATTCATCTCAGTTAGATTAGGGGTTTGTGTTTAGATTAGGAATTCGTAATAGAAAACTAATGCAAATTAATTTAGGGATACAAGGTGCACTCTTGCAACATTGAGGATTGAACCCTTTGTCCCTTAACACCTATTCAGTCAGACTTTCAGATTTTGTGGCTTCTTTTAAAATAGCAAGTGTCGCTTTGAGTTCTGGATCTGGAGTGAGTCCTTGCAGTGTTGATCATCCTTTCATCAACATGTGTTGATGTTTGCAAGCTGTTATTATAGCAACTCATATAGTGGTTTATCGTCTGTGCTTTTCCATGATTTCAGTATTTTCCTCAGCTTTTACTTTGAAAGGGTCTTTTAGGTTAAGGTAGAGATGGATGGGTATCACATTCCATAAAGTTTTATAAAGGTCCCTTTGCAGGGATTTCCTTACAAATATTTGACTGGAAAGTTTCACACATTTTCAATTGTTGAGCAAAAATCACTGTGTTTTTTGTTTTAATGGAGGAAATAGAGGAAAATTTCTTTTATCTGAAGTGGAAATATTTGCACTTCTGCAGGTTTGCAAGGTATTGCTCATCAGAAGTAGTAAAATGTTAACAAGACTGTTAGAAAAAATGTGCTCTGATAATGATTCTTGAAACAAAGTATAAATGTCTACAAATTTCTTTTTTTTTTTCTTTTTAAATCAAGCCAAGACTTTATCAAGTACATTTCTCATATCCAGGAAAAAGTAAAATTTTAGTTCAAAGGAATTTAGAAGGAATTATGTCCTCCTTTTTTCTTTTTTCTTACCCCCCCCTCCCCCCCATGGGCCTTGCTTCA
>VWZY01001213.1:639704-703401 GCA_013399075.1 Chloroceryle aenea | reverse complement strand
GGGTTTTGAAAATGACATAGCTAGTGAGCTAGGTGGAATTTAGGCCATCTGAATATAGCACCAGATTTACCGTGGGTTGAACTTTGTTTTCAGCCAAGACTTGTTTACAGGAGAATCCATTGAGGTCTATGGATTGACTGTGAAATTACTTCAGTACAGCTTGAAAGCAGGCTTAAGTTTCCCATGTACAAATGGGATGGATGTTTTTATTGAAGGCTTCCAGGATCTCCCCCTCCAGCTCCGCCCCCCCCAGCCTTGATGATAAAAATAACCACTGTAAGTACTTCAATGCTCATTGTAGAGGATTGGCTGTGGACTGTGTGAGGAAGAAATGGTGGTATGTGGTCATGGAATTAAACGTGTTGGCTGTGAGTCCCAGGGAAGTGGCACCTGTGCACTTATTTGCAGCTGTACAGAGTTGGAATAGGTGATATTTGGCACTTGTTGATGCTAAATTTGCACAGATGCAGGTGTGGAACCCAGATCCTCACATGATATAACCAAGTCCCCAGCCTGCAGCAAGATGTCTGAGACCTCCCAGCACCTGCTCAGAGGGTCACTCCTGTTTCACAGAGGTCCTCTGCAATGTCCGTGTTCTCTGCTTTGTCTGGTTAAACTTTATAGTTCACTCAGCTTTCTTCTGCAGGAAGAGCAATCCCTCTCTTGAGCACATTCCTATTGCTTCATCTCCCCTCAAAACTGCCATTAAGTGATCTGAGGGTTTAGTTTAGCTATAATTTATTTAGCATTGCTTTTTCTCCCAAAAGGAGCTCTGTTGTCCCAGTGACATTTTGCTTAAGCATGCCAGTAAAAGCATTTAAGTGAAGCTGGAGTTGACTGTTCAGAATTAAATACTTAGAAAACACTTTATTTACACAGTTGTGATTCTTTGAGTAAATTTTGCAAGTTGAAACTGTTGCTTAGCACAATCTCAATTCAAAATTATTTACATTGCTCGTAACATGTACTAGAGGGTTGCTTTTGGAAATGAATAGCTTTCATATTCTGCAAGAGACTAGTGTGAGTTGTTGATGAGCTGCTCAGTGTTAGTGCATTGTTGCTGTTATTACCAGCCCCCCTGCAGACAGACTGTTGAAAGGTTACAAGGTAGAAAAATCAAAGTGGGGGTTTTTCTTCACATGCTTGTCTATTTTGACTGAAATATTTTTTCAAATATACCGAGGTTTTAATTAACTTCTGAAATCAAAACTTACCCTGCCGTGTTAGTGATGTATCTTCCGTTACCAGCAAGTGAGTCTGTTGTGAATCATACATTCAAGTAAGGTGTGTAAAGTTGGAGGAAAATGTGAACTATAAAGTTCTGAAGGAAGAATCAGAAATGTGTATTTTCCACTTTTTATTTCTACCTTTTTATCTTTCTCTCTTTTTTTTTCAGCTTTCAGGGGGCTTTATAGTATACTCCTTTACTCCCCCCTGTGTAAAAAATTTTTTTAATGTCCTTTTTAATTTCTCCTTCTGCCATTTTTCTCACAATACCATCTGTAGACATATTTACCCGTTAACTAACGTCACTCATGACAAAAGAGAAGTTTCTTCTGGTTTCCTAATCTTTTAATATTCTGGACTTAAGCAATGAGTCACCATGCCATGCTAGCTAGACGTTTTAATCCTCAGGCTCTTTGGAGAAGTATTTGGGAATTTTATATTTTCAGGGTATTAGCATGAAGTACAGTTCTTTTCCTTTCCAAATGTGCAGTGTGATCTGGTGGGATTTAGACTGGTGTGAGAATGCATGAGTGCAACACAGTGGATGTTTCATGTTTTACTTAAGCCTTCTTTTGTAAAGATACTAGTTTATCTTCCATACTAAAGAGGGGGCTCTCCCTTGTGGAGCTGTGGAATGTGGCTTGGTGGGTGGGAAGCAAGAAGCCCCAGGAAAAACTATTTGGCCTTTGCCTCCTCTGTTCCCCCTTCCTGTCTGTCTGTCACCTTCTTTCCTCTTTCTTCTCTGGGAGCCAGATGAAAAATTTACTTTCATCCATTAGGGAATAGGTGGAGTGAAGAAGTACTGTGGGACTTGGGGTGGAAACTGGTGTACAGGGCCTTGCTTCTTTTCTGGGAAGCTGGCCAGGACAGGCTGTGTGGGGACTTGGGACACACAAATTCTCCAGAACGCTAGTTGGTTGGTTTGGGGTTTTTTTTTGGGGTGTGTTGTTTTGGGTTTTTTTCCCTCCTGACACAGATTGAGATGATGTTAAAGTTGGCTGAACAAGCTTTTTTTAGTGTATAACTGTTGTAGACAGCTGTAATAAGTTGTATTTTGGTAATGATTTTTTTGGGGGTCTATTTAGCAGGTAGAGTCTTTGTAATGTGTTTGATGGTAAGATCAAGTGATAGCTATTGATCACAAGTATTTGTTATAATAACTCAGCTATGACTTACAATAGCAGTAGTGTGTATGTCAGCCAGGTCACGTCCGATGTCACTTCTGTAGGATGAGAACTGCTGGTATGAGTGGAAGGAGTTTCCTGCACTGAAGAGGCCCCACCAAGTGGAGCTCTTTGTCGTGGCCATTCTGAACCATGCCAAACCTCAGCAGCCCATCTGTTATAGTAGCTGGTGCTCTGAGCTTCACAGAGATGGAAGGAATGCACTTCTATCTTTTAAATTTTATTTCCCTTCACATCTAAACAGTCTTCCTATTATTCATAGTATAAAAAGGCAATTAAATACATGGTATGCTTTAGGATTTAATGCTCCTTTCCTATCCCAAGATGACTATCTGAAAACCAGAAGTGGAAATGTTTTTGACTGTGAATATTTAGCCCAGTGGTTCTTTAAAATCTATAGGTATTAAAAAAATATTCAAAAAATAGCTACAGCATTCAAGTAATTGGAGAAGTTGCAATGTTTGGTCTATAGACTAAACCAAATTAAAGGCAGTATATACAATTACATATTATCTTAAGTATTTTCAGGTGACGAGAATTTTCCAGAATATGTAGTAGGGTGATTTTAAGATGACTCATGAAAAAAGGGCGATTAGAAACTTAGGGCTGGCTTTCTTAGTATCCAGAGACTTTGTTTGGTGTGTTTTGGTTCTTGTTTTGTTTTGTTTTAAACTTGAGAGTTGAATTCTGTGACTGCTGTTTTATCTTCGGTAGGAAGAGCTCAAAAGCTTTACTGTTTGATAGAATACTACTATTGTCTGCAGTTTTATGTTCTTTTTTCAAAGCAGTTTGTTTTCAGAGGCTGGATTATTGTTCCAGGAATCCATAATCACAGAAAGTGTTTACTTTTGCAAGTAGCTAAGTAAACAGCATTGCTAGGCAGAACTGCACAAGTGTTTATTCTCAGATGAATAAAAATTGGTGACTCTTAAAACCTTCATGCCTTAAAAAAAAATAATATTGGGAGGAATGTAAGTCTTTTCTTTTCAGTTATGATTATATTAATGTGCATTGTATTAATAGCTTGCATGTGATAAGATTTATCAGTAAAATGTACAGATTTTCACATTGCCACTCAGAATTTTGATGTTTCCACTTCAGCTGTGGTCTAGTAACCTTTTCTCGTCTTCTTTGGACTCTTGCTCTCTATGAGCCTCTTGAACTAATTTTAGAAATGCTATCTTACTTGGCTCTCACTGTTAAAGGTAATTATCTTGGAAGACATCTGTGATTCGACTTTTCCATCACCTCTCTTAATGCTACTCCTCCAGTTTCAGCAAGTACCCTTCTAGGCTCTTGTTGCATCTGTCATTTTAAAGCATAGCATAGTGCTCTGCTCCTGAATGACCCTGGGACTTCTCTGGATTTTTGCATGAAGCACTGTTGCACCATCACCTGCCCTTTCTTGCTGCCAGACTTTTCCAGGCCACCCTCCTGATACAGTCTGCATTTTGGGCAACTTTAGCTTTTCAATCCCAATTACAGGGGTGAAAAAGAATGATTGTCAAGTTGTCTTGCTGAATGGAAGCATCCTACATCACAAATTAATTTATAATGTATTTAACATTTTGTGCCATGAAATTGTGTGAGGAGCCAGGAACATGGTACCCTGCATTATTAAGTTCTTAATTGCCATATCTTAAGTTCTTAAGACAGACCCTTAAATTGAACCAGTATGGTAATTCTTGTTTTCCATGGTGAGCATTTACAGACAGTTACAGAAGAATAAATGAGGCAAACTTGCACAACATAGTGCATTTCTCTCTTTCTCTCCCCATCTTTGGCCGTTTTTAGCTCAGGGATTTCCTGAGTCTGTTGTGCTTTGTTACTGTAGTAATATTCAGTGAAGCCTCTCTTCCTGCTGCCTTTCCAGTCTCCTCCCAAGTCTTTTTAAACTTGCTTCCCCAGTATCCTTAGACAACTTCTGTGGATCAGGGTTTTTTTGAGCTTGCTTCCCATCAGCTTTATTTTATATTTTAGCTACTGTCAGTCCCAATCCATCCTCCTTATGCCACACACAATTTGTAGACCTCTGACAGATACCTCTGTGCTTACTTGTCTAAGATGAAGAGTCTCAGCATACTCAGGTCTTTCTTGGGTTGAATCCATTTCTTACCTTTGGTAATCCTCACTGTTATTTTGATGTATCTCATATATAAGAACAGGTATCTAAGAACCAGATATATATCTGGTTTAATAAGAGGGGTTGTGATTCTTTAGGGTGGCATAATTATGTTTTCAGTTTTGTTCTCTGATCCTTTGCTAATAATTTCTAACATTTGATTTGTGTTTTTATTGTTGATGAGCACTGGGCTGATACTATCACAGAATTGCCTATCATAGTCCAAAGTCTTGTTTCTGAGTGGAAATGGTCAGCTCAGAGCCTGCCCTTCTGTACATCAGATCAAGATTTTTTTTTTCAGATACATTATTTTATCTTCATGTATATAGAAGTTCATCTGCCACTTTTGTTGTTCAGTCACTGCAGCTATTTGCAGCTGTCAGTCTTTGAATAGCTTTATGTAATCAGCAAACCTGGTCACCTTGCTGTCTAATGCTTTCCTGTCAATGTGCTGAACAGAGCAAGATACCTGTAGATCTGCTGGTACTTTCCTCCATTTTGAAACTGGACATCTTTACTTCATGAAGGTAAAGATTCTGCCTCATCTTTCATGAAAAATACAGCTGTCTAGCTATATCCCTGCTTTTACTCAATCCAAGTTACTGATGAAAATATTTCGACCCATTCTGTTTTATATTTTCTAGTTAGTCTGAAACTGCACACCTTGTTAGAGAGAAGAAATGTATTAGACTTTTCCCGAGGCCTGTGCTGTATGCCCAGTTGGTGCCAGATTGTTCCTAATTGTGTTAGTTATCTACTGACCTGATCCTTAGCACTAAGTAGATTTAGCATCATGAAACTATTTCAAGTAACAATTTGGAACCAAGTATTTGACTTTTCTTTCCTTGCTGTTCTGTACAGATAAAGTTCCTTGTGGTATTGTATTTGTTTTAAAATGCTTTAGAGATGCTCCTGATACATGAGAGGACAGGAAGCAAATTGCTTCAGGGTGTATATGAAAATGAGTAGTGTAGATCTGTATTATTTACTGGTTTTGGTCAGAGATGGTAACTTGACTCTTTGAATGAAAGTCACTTGGAGAGTTTGACTCCTCTAACTCTTTTTAACAAGAAGATACATGAGATGAAGAGGGTTAGTGTGTGTAAAACCATGTCTTCCGCTTTTGATGAGAGGCTCCTACCACCAGAACAAATACATGTAACTAGTGATGTACAAGAGGCTTAAGAAGTGAAGTCCAAGGACTTCACAACAAGTTGAGTTCTTGGGCAAGATGTGCAGCTCAGCACTGTCTCTTGACCAAGTCTCAGAAGCAGCTCAGCCAGGAAAATTTGGTTTTGTCCGGTGCCTTAGGAGTGTTGGAACAGCTTGTTGGCTTGCTCTCTTGTTGACTTGCACTCAGTGAAAATCATGTGACACAGCAGGTAATAAGCAGATTATAGCACATTTTAAAACAATCTAAAAAAGCCCCACAGCACTCTTGGTACTTCTTTACACTCCTAATGCATGAAGGTGATTATTAAATTACTTTAAAACTTCCATTCAAATCCCTATCTGTGTTGGAAGATATGACTGGTAAAAGTACTATTACATTTATGACTCAGAAAACAAAACAAATATATCCTTTTTAAATTGAAAAGGTAGATCAAGTTCAAAAGAATGTCTGGAAATAACATTTTACGTATGACCATGATTGGGCCATACTGTGTTTTGTACCTTGTAATAGTCTCTAAATACAATATTTACAAAATTTTCCTGTTCCATGGAACTGCTGCCTGGGTAGGCCTGAATGCACAAGGCCGATGTTCACTTCAGCAAGCAACCATAAAGTACATAATTTATTCCTGATGTTTAATGCATCTCCCCATAGGGTTTTGTGTTTTGTTTGTTTGGGTTTTATGCTGTTTAAATTATTTTCTAAAATTGCTGGCATTTTCTCATGGGCTTTCTTTCCTATGCTACTGTACATTATCATACTTTGTTAATTAAAGTTTCACTCAGTTGGATGTTGTCATTTATTTCTACCTCCCTTCACTAGGTTCTGGTGTCCTTGCACTTGAGTCATACAGCTTGTCTTCCTTTCTGAATATGTTGTGGGCTTCACTGAGAAAAATGGACAGGAATTTTCTTATCCTGGTCTCTTTGATGTTGAAAGCCCACTCCTTGACAGTTAGAGTTGTGCCCCACAGTTGCAGGCCAGCTCAGGCTGACTTGTCTGCAAATATTTCATATGTAGTTTAGTGAACCACAGGAGCTGAGTATTTAGAATTTTCTTTTGGGCCCTCTTGGACAAGACTTCCCTTAGTTTCATCATTGGGCCAAATTTGTGCAGATTTTTACAAGAGTAGTGGGAGGTGTATACGATTCAAGGACCATTTCCTGCTAAATATCAACGTTGGATTTAGGTACTCGAGAAAGATATATGTGAAAAAGGACATATATGCAGATTAGTTACACAGACTTCTTAATGTCAGCAGATAGTATTACCAGTCCTGCTTTCAGAAATGGCTACATTGAATTGCAGGGTTTTTTTTCAGTCATCTAGTGCGATGAGAGCAGTAAGCCTTAAAATATTCAGATTTAAAATAGATTAACTGTTTGACAATCAGAAAGATCTGTCTGTTCAAGAAACTATACTGTTGCAGAACTCAGTAGGCTTGCTTTTAATGTAAGTACTGAGAATGCTTATTTCTATGAAGTCACTTTTAAATTTATTTCACTTAGAAAACATAATAACAGCATCTTTTAAGGTGAAGTAATACAGAATGAATAGAAAATGCTGAAAGAACAAGCCTGTGGTACATATTCTGGAGTATTTCTGTGTAAGAAAATATCACACTGCAACCCCAAGAAGTGAAGTTTAATCACCTGTTTGCTGCTCAGATAGCAGGCAGACCCAGATGTGAAGCAATTTAAGCATGTGTGCTTTCCTGGTATTAGCACCTCATAACCACTGAGTTGCTTGGTGCTGCATGACAGGAAACTGGATGAAGCACAACACAGAGCAGCCACTTTCCTTTGCTCACACCAGATTGCTGTTGAGCAGAGAAAGCTTTTAGTCACATCAGGACCTCCTTGTGCCATCCTTGGCCTTTGGGTTGCTGCCACTGGCTGTGGAAGAATTTGTGCCAAACTCAGCTTTTTATCCCTTCCAGAGTCACTCAAGTTGCTCCACGTACAGAAGTGTCCCTGTAGCTTTGCTTGGCCTTGCAGGAATGTGCTTTATCCATGGCATGTATAGCTTCCATACCAAGTAATCCTCCCATGAATGATGAGGTTGATGATTACATGGGGAAATATTAACACCTGTGTTGATGTTATCAGTTGTACTTCTGGTACATAAATAGTATGAAATATAATAGTGACCTCACTCTGCACTGAAATTCAAGATGCTTACAGTCTTAATCAGGTACTAAAAAATCAAACCAACCACACCTCTGTCCTTAACAGACTGCTTATTTTAGCCAAGTGGTATTTTTAATATTCCTTTTACATAAAGGAAGCTTTGGAAAGTGGGGAAGGCATGCTAATTGCTTCTTCCTTGTTTTATATTAATTCACTGAGGTTTTTAAACAAGTTGTACATATTTATCTATTCAGTGACTTAATTCAACTTTTCAGAAACGGGATTTATCCTTATTCCTGGGGATTTATGTGACAACTGGAGTTTCATTTAGAAATGCAGATAATTGGCTTTACATTTTGGTCATTGTTCCCATAGTAATACTGGATCTTGGTAGGCAAACACATCTACAGAAGGGTGGAGAAAACAGAAGAGTGCTAAATAACATGTTGATACCGATGAGTGGAACCATAGTGCAAAAGCAACTAACTGTTGAAAAGCAGCAAATAAAACTAACCAAATGGGTGTCCAGCTCTATTTATCATCTCTGTGCATAGCAGATTGTTAAATCATGTGTTTTGTAAGGATAGTTCAGTAGCTCAATTAAAAGTTTGGGTAGTAAAATCAATAACTCTGTTAGCTTTTAGTTTATTTTGCTACTTATAAAGTCATGGGATTGTCTATCCTTTACAAAGTAATTACACTTGTAAATATTCAGATCAATTTTATTAAAATTTCTTCTGGGACTAGCTTTCTCTAGAGGTTTGTTTCTTTTGTCCTTTTGGGTAAATAACTAGAGATAACAGCTCTTTATTGGATCTTTAGCTTGTCAGCACACCTTTTTTCATATCTGATAACTTCCATTCTGCTTTATGCAGATTGTATTCTCTTTGTTACTTCAGTTCCTAATGATACACTGTTTTCATTTCATGTATATATCTTTGTAGCATCATATACTTGAATAATAGTGAGAAAAGAGATGAAATTGCTTTAGGAGTATCTCGAGACATTCATCTGTTCTGGCTAACTGCCCGTTGGACAGAACTGGAAGTTTTCAAACCGTGGGCTGTAAAGCCCAGCTGACGAGAGCTATTTCTGGTTGCTGCTGTATGGAGTGTTCGTTTGGCAAAAACAATCCTGGGATATAACTTTGCTTAAGAGATGCTGGTAAGCAGAATGGTGTGCCACTTCATAAATGAAAGATCAGAGTGAGTAGTGAGTAGAGAAATTCATCAGGTTTGGAGACACCCTGGCCATCTTCCTTCCCTTGCATTTATATTCAATTTTCTTTCCTAATGGAAGGAGACAGACTGCTGCTGGAAGTCGATGTAATGGTGTAAAATAAACTTTAAACAATGGTGAAGGAAAGTTACAGGTCGCATTGTGATCAACTTTCTTTGCCTTCCCAAACATCTTTGGCTAAATCTTACTTCAAGTGCCATTTTTTCCTTTTGCTATCCATCACAAATGGCACATCTGCAATAGCCTTGCACAGTACTCCTTGTGTCTGTCAGAAAGAGGCTTATGGAGAGACATTTAAGGAAAAGTACTGCTTTTCTACTCCATGATATGCTAAACTTCTCCAGAATTCAAGGGAAAATAGTAGTTGTTGCCTCCAGGTAGTTTCTTACAATTTTATGTTTTTCATGGTTAACATGATGAATTTCATTATCGGCTAAACCATGTTTGAGACAGTAATTTATTCCCCCTGCCCCCCCAGGTTTTTTTCCTTCTGTGATTTGTACTGAACTTAGTTCATTCCTGCCTGTGACACTTGTCATCACTTACTGGCAGAAGTATAATTGGTCAGGGGGCTTTATGGACAACTATGATTTTCCTCATGGTGGCAAAATACAAACGGGAAACAACCTGGAAAGTTCTTTTTTTCACAGACTGAAAGCCTGGGGCACAAAATGTAAATGCTGAACTCTCAAAGAGCAGTCTTCACATCCCCCTTTGTACCTGAATCACAAGACTCTCTTCTGTCCCTTCAAATTAGTAACATGTATTTTCTAAGATCCCTGTGTTCTACTGCAGCTCGAGCATATGGATCAGAAATCTGTTTTGAATAGAACTAATTATGTGGAATGGTCTTTGTACATACGCTTTGGATTCTGAAGCTTTAATGCTAAGGGAGGGGGGTTGGCTTTTAAAAAGTTAAAATAAACAATTCACCTTATGAAGGCGTTTCATACTTCCTTTTATCTTGCTTCCTAAGCAGCTACGGTTTGTGGTTTTGCTAGCTAACAGAGCTGGCTTTGTACAATTATTCTAAATAAAAATTATGGAGAATTTACCTGTTGTTTAGTAATAATCTGGCATACCTTTGTGTCAGATCTCTCTGGAAACTACGTTTAGCTGCTCTAAAGACAGGGGATTGAATTATATATTACAGGCTTTGAAAGTTGATGTATTTTTTATTACAGCAGCTTGTTGTTTAACAAAGTGTATCAGTGGAGGGTAAAAGATTAAACACTTACTAGATGCAATAAAGAAGAAAACCCATCAGTAACCTAATTTTTTGAATGACGTAACTGCAAAGATACACCCTGACTTCTTTTCTACACCTTTTTTTTAGTCTAGTTGTAAAATAAAAGTCATTGTTTTTCATGGGAGGTAGTAATGTGCAAGTGTGCAAGTAGAAAGGATAGACGTACAGTGTGTAAGCAGGTTTGTGTGTTTTCAGGTTGTTTCATGAGATAAACTGCTTATTGCTAAAATGACTTTGTCTTGGTTATCGTCTGTGAAATCCAGTAATTCTGAAGGATCAGGACACAGATGTATGCTTTGTATATTCATGTACATGCTGATCCTGCCAAGCCTGATTTTTTTGGGTGCTCTCTGAGTGCATGACTGGGTTCACCCACAGACACGGGTGTTCCTCCCACCTCATCTACCAGGCCAGTGGCAGAAAGGAAGTGATGCTGCCTAATTCCCTCCCCAGTTCTGTTTGCTAGACCATGCTGGCTTCCAAAAAGACTTTCACACATTGATTACGACGTTGACACAGCCCAAAATTATCTGTGTTACTGCATGCCAGTCATGCTTCGCTTCCCTCTTTAATACCTCCAAGAGGATAGGGCTACTTCAGACCTTCTATTACTGGCTGCTGCTGCTCTGGTCAGGGCTAGGATATTGCAAGATTGCCATTTTTAAGCCCTGCCTTCAAAAATATGAACAGGATATTTTAAAGGTCATTCAGTTATGAAATCTTTGCTGTATTTTCTAGCTCAATGTCCCTTCCCAGAGTTGAAGATTGATTCAGAATATAGGCATTTACTGAAACGTGAACAAACTCTCAATTCTTGTTTTCAGGCTTTACTGTCTGTATTTTAGAAAACTTGCTGATAAGGTAGAACTCCAAAAGACAGATTAATTTTGAAACCAAGAGAATGCATCTTTGATTCACTACAAGATGTTTACAGATTCAGTAGACCTGTACAAGTATATACTAAAGAAAATTCAGTTTTTAATTTTTATATCCCAGGCATTCTGGGGTTGTTTCAAACCTTGCTGGTTCTGCAGTAAATTTGTCATGTACAAGCATGGCTGGCAACAAATAATAGAGTATGACTGAAAAACTGGCACTTCAGAAATCAGATTCTACGAGCAGTTTGAACTGTTTGGCATCAGTTTAAATTGGCAAAGGAAAGTTTGCAAAAGTGGTGCAGTATGTGTGCTACAGTCCTAAAGAAAAAATATATGTGAAAAGTTAAGATGTGATTTATCATGATTATTTGATACCAAAGAAGGACTTCAGATAATCATCTGGTACTGCAAGAAATTAAGGAGGAAATACAGCTACCCATACATGTAAATCATCAAGAATTTGGCCTTTTTTTCTTGCACATACATGTTGTGATGTATGTTCAGGCACATATAAGGTTCTGGTTGTTTTCAAGTTTCAGTTGTGCAGTCAGATAAAAAGAAGGTATCTTAGTTTACTATCAAAACTTTTTTTTTTCTTGTTTATACAAGCAAAACAATCAACTTTTTTCTTTCTGTTAACCAACTTGTATAAGAAAGCAAAAGTGTATTGGTGCACTCAATGACTGGGGATGTACAAGAGGGAAGGAACGGGTTTTGTGATTTAAAACCCTTTGGATGTTTGTCTATACTGTGCAATTTCTGTACAGTTCCTACCTTTTGTTGGTTCTGGTCACATACTCTGCAGCTCTACCTAACAGGCAATGCATGTGCATGAGCGCATGCCTACAGATAGACACACTTCCCCTCTGGGCCAGGAAGCACCCCAGATGGCACCTGTCCATGACTTCATCCCTTAGTTCACTTCGGGGCTCAAGCCTCACCAATCCAACGAGCTCACGAGCTGAATTTGTCCCAGAAGAGAAGCCCTGCAGCACAGTACATTGCTAATGTTGACAGACATATGGTGTACCAGGCAAGGGAGAGCTCCCTTCAAACGTGTTCCTAATCGTGTTCCCATATGTCCTGACTACAGCAAGCTTCTTGCTTAATCTTGGGTCTAGGGTAGGCTGAGGAAGCCACATGAAAATATCTGTTGCTTGCTCTCTACATCAGACTTGAGTTCTGAAGAGTAAAATAATAAAGAACACGTGTGTGTAATCAAAGTACAAAGGAAATAGGAAGGGGGATAGCGAGGAACAAATCCAGAAAATAAGGAACAGTTGGGCATCATAATTATAGACATCTGATTATACCAGAGGAATTAAAGGACTCTGGAAGAATTAGCCCTACAACCATTCTGAATCTTGGAAGAGAGGGAGAGTGCATTCATTGAGGTTTGTTTGTTTGTTTTAAATTATGTTTTTTACTGTCCTAATCATAGCTCTCCTGGTAGCAAAACCTATAGTGAAATCTGTGACACAGCTTCCACAGGAATCTCTATTATAAGTTGCTCACAAATCTGGTTGAAAACATTGGTTTTTTAGGAAGACCCCTAGGAAACCTGTTCAGCTGGTTTGGTTTTTCTTTTTTGAGATTTTGAGCATTCTGAAAGCTATTTTGCTATGCATGTATAAAAATATATCTTATGTGGCTAGGGGCTTAGGAATAAGTTTAAATTTGTTTCAAACACTATCCATAAGCAGTTATAATTGCATGATTGAGAAGCACGTTATGTTTTTCATCAAATTGTTTGACAAGGCATTAAGTAGCACCTGAGATTGCAAGAGGTGTTTGGGCTTGATGTAGGACACTTCTAACTCATGTGACTACTTCATTAAAATACATAACAATACAAATTCTTCATCGTAAACTTCTCTGTCTCCTGGATGGTCTCTATTTCATATATCAGATGGGGAAATACTCCTTTTTTACTCCAGAGAGTATCTAGGGAATCTCCAGAAGGAAACTCATAATGATTGCTTCACCCTTCTTTCTTATCTCCCTACCATCTCCTGTAGATTATTCCATACAAAAAGGATTATTTGCATTTAAGGATGCTGTGTTCTTTGCACTGGACTGAATGGGATTTCTGTGCCAAGAGCTAGACAGCTTTTCATTAATTGATACAAGTCTGGAAAGCTTATGGAAGTGGACTGATAGCAAGGAAGTTGGATTTTTATTTTGTTGTTGTTTCTAACATGCCACTGAAAGCAAGTTTTATCTAGAGAGAAGTGATTTAGAAAGAGAATAGGGAATAGCTGCAGTAAGGGAAACCTGGAAAGAATAACAATATTAAAATTGTCATAGGAAAGGAGTAAACCCTTTCTGTGCTGTGTTTATATTTCTAGAAACCTGCTCTGAGAGATATTTGATGTTGCACAAGTGTATGTTGAAGTTTTTGGTGCGGGTTTATTTTTTTTGAATGTATTAGCTGTCTAATTAGTATAAATTTCTTCTTCTGCAATGATTAAATGAAACAGAAAAACACAAGCTTAAGCTTTATGGGGATCAGAAATGTATCTGGAGTATGCAGTTGAGAACCCCAACCTGTTTTGATCTATTAGAATGTTTGCTGAATAAATGATTTTATATTCATAGACACTTATGATAAATAGGTCCTCAGAAGTGCATGGAAGCACAAGCTACTGATTTCTATTTCTTTGATGTATTTTCAGTTGAAAGCTCAGTGTTTTTCTTGTCACAGAGTGATTATTATACAAACATACAGCATATAAGAGATACTGAAAGATTGATACAATTTCTTGAGTTTTAAGGATGTGACATGATTTTTTTTCTTAATTTTTTTTTTTCCCACTGTTATATCCACAGGAGAAACCTAACAAAGCTGTCCCTCATCTTCAGCCACATGCTAGCAGAAATCAAGGCCATTTTTCCAAATGGCCAATTCCAGGGTGATAACTTTCGTATCACCAAAGCCGATGCTGCAGATTTCTGGAGAAAATTCTTTGGAGATAAGTGAGTACTAGTATTTTGCAAACTCTTTAATTCTTTCTAATCATGAACATGAACAAGAATGACATTTTTAAACCCCCAAATAATGGTTCTAATTATGTAGGTGGGCATTTTAAAGGTAATTTATTGTCCAAGGGTTTAAATTGGCTGACATTGCTGAATTAATTATTAAACTTGGTATTTGTTTACTTGGTTGTTTTTGTTGTTATTTTCAATCTTGTTATGTGCTCAAAGGATGAGTAAAAATGGATGGATAATTTTGTCAAGGGCACCTACACTCATTCATAAATTAGTTTTTATTGCATGAAATTTATTGATTACATTCTAGGGTGAAGATAGCACATTGTTCTCATAATTTACCTAGTAAATCATGTCTCTTCATGTTGTTTACATTCTGCAAGTGAGAAATAAAGTCTGAATTAGGAACTTTATACTGGTCTCGTGGACAATATTCCTGCTGTTACATTTTCTGAGCAAGAGCAGCTCTTCAAAATAAGTCTTTCATTATTTGTTTAGAATACCATCATAGTCCTGGTATTTTGCACTGCTGCAAATTAATTTTGTTCAGAGTAAATTTACAGTGGTTTCACTTCCTTATTTTTGCTCATCTAAACACACCTACTAGTAGCTTCCAGCTTTCTGGTTTCGTTGTAGTGCTATCTGGTTACTTCAGTCTTCTAACAAATTTCTTCCCCGTGTAGATAGAGTGTTGTTCTATCAATCTGTTTTTTCTTGGAGTAAAAGAATTTGACTGTAGAGTGAAGATAATCATCAAAATACCTACAAAAGTTCAGATGAAGTTATCTGAAGGTTTAATTTACATGACACATAGATACCTGACATTCATATCTGATGAGGCTTTTAAAAAACATGTCGGGCAAAAAAAAGAAAAATGAGATTTGAAAAAATGACTAATGATCACCTTTGGTTGTTTCCATTTCCTCTTCCCCTCTTTCTCCCCTTTGCTTAGCAGCTTTCAGAATTGAAATCTCCTTGCGGTCCTTCTCTTCTGTTGAGCTCT
The DNA here is from genome assembly GCA_013399075.1 of Chloroceryle aenea. Classification (NCBI taxonomy): domain Eukaryota; kingdom Metazoa; phylum Chordata; class Aves; order Coraciiformes; family Cerylidae; genus Chloroceryle; species Chloroceryle aenea. Next base: position 688,205 of record VWZY01001213.1, on the reverse strand, counting down.
GTCCTTGAACGACCTTTACCAGCTGTTTTGATCACAAATTGCTTTTTTGTCATTGGGATTTACAGCTCTCATCTTCCTCAAGCTGCTTTTTCTTTCTGTCATTTCCTCTTAACCAGTTTTGTCAGCTTCCTGGTTCACTGCTGTGTTTCTCTTTGTATTTCTCTACTAACTTCTATTTTGGGAGATTTAAGTTGTCCCCTTCAAGTTTTGTTCCAGTGGTCCTCACAGTTTCCTTTGGGAGATGGCACAAAAAACAGGTGCTTGAAGTTTAAGAAGGAAAAATACTGTAATGTATTTATAAGTTTTGGTCGTAACAAGGTGGCTAAGAAGATGGTTTTCAGCTGCATTGCTCCATCTGAAGAACTCAGCTCTATCCTTTCTTGTGTTCACACTTGACTCTTCCCTGACTCATCCCCTGGTGTGCTTCTTCCTAATCCTTTTCAGAGCCCCAGAGCTCTCCTTATACATATTTTTTTATGCTTTGTTGTTTGGTTTTTTTTTTCCCTACTAATGTGAAGTTCTTCATAAAACACAACTTGAAATATGAACTCTCAGTACTAACCCTCTGACTTCCTCCTCTCCACACCATATGTACTTTGACTCAGTTTGGTTTTTTAGTGGCTTTTTTTTTTTCCTTTTGTGTGCTTGTTTTTCCTCAGTTGTTTGTGAGTTGGGGGGTTTTGTATGTTGGCATTTGTTTTTGCTGGTTTAATTTTTGGGGTGTTTTGTTGTGTGTGTTTGGTGTGGTGTGGTTTTGTTTGTTGTGTTGTTTTGGTTTTTTTTTGGGGGGGAAGGGGGATGTGGGGTTTTTTTGTTCTTTTTTTCCTTAAACCATCCATGCACATAAAATGCCTAGGAATCAAAGCAATTTGGTCATCTTGTATAGCCTGGAAGTTTTTTGAGTTCTGTTTTCTCAGGTGCTTTATTTTCAGACTAAAATAAATAACTACTATGATTAGTGTTTCCAGTTCTTTTCTAATAAACTGAACCTGTTCTAGTTCCCTGTCTTCCAAGCAGTGAACAGCAGATCCATGCTTGGCAGACTCATCATTAATTTGGGTTTAGTTAATTGTGCTTAAGTAACTGTAAAACGTGTAGCAGCATGCATTTTAAATAAACAGATGAGGAAGAGGTTTATTTGGCATTACATTTAATCTCTTCACTAAACAGAATGCCTGAAGCTTTTAAAATATTAATAATTTTCTCCTCTATTTAAGAATATGTGGCAGGTGTGCCCGTGAGCCATGTCTTTTACAGTGGGGGTGTTAGAACAAATTAGTTTGCAAATAATACTAGCATCCCCTCCCTAGAAGCAGAGCCTACATAAAGATTTGTAGTGTTGCAAACACCTGACAAAAGCTGTTTCTAATCTGAGCACCTAAAGATAGGCACCTAGGACTATCTGAAACCTCCAGCTGTGGTGAGGTGTGCAGGGCAATGAAGGCACACAGGGAGAAACTCTATTACATGTTCCCTGTCTGCATCTTTATTTTATTGGGCAAGCCTGGACACCTCAGTTGTTTGCAGAAAGCAGCTCTTACTTGAATAGAGCATAAATAAAAAGTTGTGCTGGATCTTGGCTTCTGATTGGTACAAGCACAAGAAATAATTCTGATGCATTGTTTGATATGATTGGAAGAGAAGGAATTGGAACTATCAGATTAATTCACTGATTATTTTTTTTCAGCATAATGTTGTCAAAAAAATAATTTTCTGTTTCTAAACAATAAATTGGAAGCTTCTATGTAATCAATTTTCTGCCTTGATATTTCTGAAATGTCTTTTATCTGAAAAATTCTAAATAACTAGAAGGAGATCAATAGCTATTTAGGTTTTAAGCTGACTCTTTGGCTTTCAGGCTTTGAAAATGCAAACTACACTTCCATTTACAGAAAGCAACATATTGTAACGTATGGAGGAGTAAAATCTAGAAGATACCATTTCCAAGAGTCCAGTTTGTAGTTAAAATATATAACCTTTATCCTACATTGCTCTTCCCCAATGAATGGGGAACTTCTAATTTTGCTGGTTACATTGGTCTGTCTGAACACTTGCTGCAAAATTGTGCAACTGCCAGCAAGTTTATTCATCCTCTTTATTAATGAGTATCTTAGGACCCGGTCATTCTTGTAGTGTTTAAAGCTAGTCAGTCAGGTGTATGGTCACATGACTTCTAACTCACTAGCAAGAGGAGTGGCTGAGCTGTTTCAAGCCTCTGATGGTCGTGCATCTAGCTGCTCTCTGAATTTTTGGAGACAGCCCAGAAGCAGAACTCAGCAAGCAGTTTGAATGGTTATCATCAGAGCAGCATGTTGAGATAAAGTCACATGGGTTTGGCCTTCAGCTGCATCCTCAATTTTTGCATTTGTGCTACATCTCTACAAAACTTCTGTGTAATGTAAAGAGCCAGAGAGCTCTCTCCTTATGTGAGTGGAGTGAATCTTCACCCCTGGTTTACCATCTGAGTTTCACTGAAGCAAATCAGTTAAATGTACAGCTAAACAGTGATGTTAAATGGAACTGTGAAATTGTAAGGCATGTAATCAGCAGTTACATTTGTTTACAGAGACTTTAATAACCCCCAGTGGGTTGTAAATATGCATAGAAAACATAATCTGATAGCTTCTTCATTAGCTACACTTTATCACTGTATAGTGCTTGATGTTAATTTCCCCTGATTCCTTGCTCATTTTAATAGCATCTTACATCTTTACTAGTCTTCCGTTCTGAGCAAACATGTGCAAAATACCACTGGGACCAATCCTGAAATGAGAAGTGAGCAAGATGACCTAACAGATCTTTCCAACCTCTGAATTTGAAAGCTGCAGCAAAGTCACGCAGGGCTTTAGAAGTACTGAAATTTGTGATTTGTGGCTGTTTCGTGTTGCAGAATGAATCAGCAGTGAAATGTCAGTGTTCCCAGATTTTCAATTCTATATAGTTCTGCCATTGGTTTTAACTTTGAAGGTTCTAGTCTTCATTGTTAAACCTTAAAAAAATGAAAGCATTTCTGTTATTGTCAGATCAATTAATTTCCTGCTACCTTTTAGTTTCTTTGGAAATAGAAATGTTTTCACTGCTTGAGTCAAGCATGTTACTATTTTAATGCTCCGATAGGTTTGTTGTTTTATTTTTGGGGTATTTTTGCATTTTGTTTGGTTTTGGTTTTTTTCCATGTGATGCCTGAAATGTATTTATTTATTTGTATCAGAATTTAGGGAAAAAAAGTGGCTATTGATTTGTCAGTAGCAGTTAAACAGGCTATTTTAGCTTGATATTCTAAATTTTGAGTAGTTGTGATTCTGTGGTGGGCAGGTCTTTTTGGCTCAGGTTAGAACAGACATCACTGCTATGGCTTGGGTTCAGAGAAGCAGCAGCAAAACAGGCAGACCACAATGCCTAACATAATTTGAAAACATTTAGCTGTCAGAAAGTGAGACCTTGGAAAAGGTTGTACCACCTTGCTGATGCCCTTAATTTATTACTTGGTTTACTGTTCTTGCTGCTGATAGTGCCCAAGAGCCCTCATGTTACCTGAACACTGCACAAGGGTGGACTGAAGGGTGGTCCTGCCCCAGAGAGCTTCAAATCTGAATATGAATTGAAGTGTGAATGGCAGCCAAAGGTAAAAGAGGTGACAGAGGAAGAAGCAATATTCTGAGTGCCACAGCCTTCATTATCATCAAGACAGATATTTTGGCAACTGGAACTCTTGATGAGAAGGAAGGAATTGGGAATGGGGCTTTTAGAGGACAGGTCCTCCCATAGCTGATCAGCAGCACAAGGCTGATCAAATTGGTAGCCTTGTCGAAAAACTTGAGCTAGAGCCAGAGAAAATAGTGTTCCCTGGGTGCTGTTGAAGCATAAATCTCACTAGATCTCTTCCATCCAAATACGAGATAAACAAGTCTGAATGGTAATATAGAGAAGAGCTAGTGGATGGAAAGTAGCAAGACATGATTGAAAAGAAAAAAGGACAACGGTCTTCACAGGCATTCAGGGTAGCTAAGAATAAGGTAAAATTGCCTGAACAAATGATAGAAAAAAGAAAGTTATAATAGGTGGCAAACAAGATTGTGAGACAGGAGAACAGATTCTCAATGGATGGGTAGGAGAGGCAGTGTTTTAAGTATAAAAGGATGTGCAAAAGCTTGAGCATGCTTTGGATTTGTGGTTAGAGATCAGTGTTAGAAGGATATAGATAAGTATATCCCTTCAGGGACACTTCAGGAAATGCAGACTTCCTGTGTCTCTTAGCAAGTACTAACTTGCTGTCTCCAGCACGGACCAGTTATGCAGCTTTGGAAGTGAATATTTTTGGTGGTGTATTTTCCCCATGTCATAAGACTCTTTTTCTGTCTTTTCTCATGTTAGATTCATCTATATTTGTTCTGCATGATGTCACTATTTAATGATTCTACTGGCACGATATGGCAGAATTCCTTTTTTCCCCCCTAAGGACTGAACTTCTCAAGCCTTCTGTGTGTCAATTGTTTGCTCTGCAGTTCAGAAGCAATGAAAACATGTGGCCTCTCACTTAAAACTGAAGCAGCACTCCCAAGAAAAGGCTCTGTTCAGTGATGATAAACTAAAATCCACATTGCTCACTGCAGACTTGCAAAGAATGTTGTTTCTATCTGGGTCAGTATTTACTTGAATATTTTTCAGTTTGCTCTGGATACAGTGATGCCCTTTTCATGTTATGTTCTCTGGCAATATGTGGGACAGTTTCTTGCAGACAACAATGTTTACCAAGTTGAAGTTACACAGGTGCTTGTTTACCTTTCTAGACATACTTGTGGTCTGCTCTGGTTCAAATGAGAACGGTGTCACTTGACATTCCTGAGTAACTCCATCTCTGCAGTTCTACTGAACTGCTGTACTCTGCATGCTCAGAAAATATTTGCTCCCCCTCCAGGTTTATTTTAATGCCTTTTGCTTTTTAATAATGCATTCAGGGAGTTTTAATAAAATCCTGTGTACACATGATCAGGGCAGGAGGGAAAGGGAGGACCTAATTTCCTCTGCTAAATTGAAAATTACATGCTGGGTACTAATCCTTCTCCTTCAGGCATTTGGAAGTTGTGTGGGTGGTGTTTAAAACACTGCATTTGAGATTAGAGTGACACTTCCTTTTGCCATGTGTCAATAATAGTAATCGATACCGTCCTATCTAAATGTATTTTTGAGAAGCTTATACCTTGATCAGAACATATCTGAACTCATCTTTTCTTCAAAAACGCTTATTAATTTTACTGTGGCAGAAGAAATTTGGAGAAGTACTGTCATTTTGAGAAGCTTGGGGAAGAAATGTCATATTTTAGGGGTTTTGACAGGACTCTAAGACGACAACCCAGGGTAAATGCCAAAATATAGATATTTTTATTAATTTGAGAGAGAGAAGACGTGTACAGAAAACTTTTTCAGGAAAAACTATTCAAGATCATGTGTTATACTTTTGTTTTCTCCCCTTAAATTGGCATGGGCTTGCTTCTACTCTAATGATGAGGAAAAGCAGTACAAAGATACTGTTTGGGTGACCCATTTCCTAAAAGTTTCACAGATAGGGATTAGTTTTTCCATGTAAAAGGTCCTCCATAACCTTTTTCTGCTGCATAAGGTGTTTCATATTCCTTCGTATTTTTTTTCCTTCTAAAATTATCTCTGAAGATTTGGAACCATTTGAAGGTCATAATAAGGTAACATGTAGCAGAGTAACAGTCTGTACATGTAATGCAGTCAGATACTTGTGTATTACTTGAGTATCTGGTTTTCCCCCAGTTTATATCAGAAAACCAGAAACTGTTACCAAAGCCCCGGGTGTATCTGTTCATAATCTGTTCATGTGTAATAGGGCTCTTAATTTTGGGTATCAAATATTTAAGGGAAGTACAGTCATTCTGGAGTGCTGTCCTCTCCCGTGACATCCTGCCCAGAACATTGTCTCAGCTGGAGTCATGTGGGCTGTACTGCATGGGACAGCTTACGTAACTACGATCAAATACTTGAATGCTGAGACACAGCACTTCCTCAGCCTGCTTCTGTAGACAGCTATTGTTACTGGGATGTCAAATCACGTCTCTCTGATGAGCTGAGGCAGACCTGACTAACTCATCTCCTCCTAGACAAGGGTCCACAGATCAGCCTAATAGTATGAGAAATGTAGAGGATACCTGCCAGCCCCTGATGCAGGCTATGATTAGGGCATGATGCAACGAGTATTACGAGGACACAGATCACTGAAAATATTTTATAGGAGACACCTTTTATGGTTGAGGAGCTGAATGATGTGAGCAGTACTTAATTACAAACAGGTTTCTATTTTTTTCTTTCTAGAAAAGCTTCTTCTATTCCTGTTTTTAAAATAATAATAACGATAATAATAAAATTAGCAATAATTTAAGTATGCTATTAACTAGGGCAGTCCTAGTCTCAGTCTTCGTTTGATTGGCCCTCTTTGTTTCCTGCTCCCACTGCACATACCACCTCCCCAGACAATTAGAATAACTCTTTAGATTTGAATAATGGAAAGGTGCTTTCAACGGCTGTAGTTCCCCTAAAACACAAGAAAGCAACAGCGGTGAAATGTTAATTCAGACAGAAACTCAATTTGCCAGCCTCTTAACCTGTTAAGCCCTCTCCACACTATGGGAAGCATTCTGCATCACACACACACACAGATCTCTGCCAGAGGAGAGTGTTTCTCAGTGCTTCTGAAAGTTCACCACGGTTCAGTGCTGTAGGAGCAGGAGGAGATAATGTTACGGAATCCCTCACCTTGGGAAGACTCAGGCACGTCCTCATTTTGAGTGTGTGTGTGCTGCCTGCAAGGTCTCAAAAGAACACAGCAGTTTGAATATATAAGCTGTAGAGAGATGTTAGGGGAGTAAAGGTCCCTTGCTGCTGTATAAAAGTAGCTACTGAGAACTAGGAGGTAATGTGTTTCAGCAACCAATTTTCACCTTTATTTAAGAAAGCAGGTTCCAAAAAGCTGCAGAAAAAAAAGTATTCTGCTGAATTTACTGCTCTGTAAGTTGGGTTCACCAGTTTTTCATATACTTGCTCTTGGAGAAGTCCCCCAAAATAACCTTAGATGTTATTTCATTAGCTAATACCACTCATTTCTCAGCATCTGATTTCTGTCTTACCCAAAGTACTAGACAACTGAGCTCTGAAAACATATTCTCCTGAAGACTTTCGTCCGTTTTCCCTGTTGTTGGGGTTTGTGGAGTGCAGGGTGTTAGTGAATAGACGGCAAAAGATTCTACTTGTTAGGATCACATCTCATGTTTTCATGAAACTGTCTCAGATGAGGCAAGAAAAATCAGTTCTTAAGGTGTAGTATGACTACAGTCATTCTTGATAGATTCTCTGTTGGTTTTTATTTGTGTTCTTGTCTTAACTCCTCAAAGCCCCCACAACAACAAAACAAGTAAACAAAACCCACAACCCCACCCCCAAAAAAAAAACTGAAAAAGAAACTAACAAAACAAAACCAACCACAAACACAAAAAACCAACCAACCAACCCAACACACATGCCCTGCCATCACCCCTCTCCCCCAGACCAGCAGGAGAAAAACAAACAAACCAACCCAAACCACCCCCCAACCCCCCATACTAACAACTCAAACTTTTCTAAGCCCATTTTGGCATGATCCAAGTGCTATAACCATTTAAGATTGTATACAGAGAGAATCTGAAAACATTTCAGAGCTGTGGTTACAGGAACTCAGTAAGTAGCAGGCACTTACTTGAACTAAGACAACTAACACCACAAGAGCACTGATGTTTTTCAGCTCTGTGAACTTAGTGCAATGTTTCATTCTCTCCTTACCATAATCAAAATTTGATGTGCGTTCTTTCTTAAATGGCATCTGATGTGGTATCTCTCTTCAGCTCTTTGTGGTTTCCTGTTTTTCGTACACAGATGAATGTATCTGCTGAGATCTATTAAACTTCACATTTTATCACTTACAACTTTCTCAATATTAGCCTCCAAGTAGCAAGTAGATTTCTTTGCATTTACAAATGTAGTAAATGCCTGATGCACTAGGAATAGAGGATTGTGTCTTTAATGTTGTACTTATTACTACTTGTTTTAATTTAGGTTAACTGCATAATATTTATTATGCAGGAGCAACTTTAATACAGTCTTATTTTTTCTTTTTTCTTACAAAAATAAGTCAACAAGAACTACTAAAAATTGCAAGAAATATTGCTGAGTTTGAAAGGCCTCTGTCTTTTGTCATTTTAACAGTTATTAGCAAAATCTTGCTATGAGTGTGAGATCATGTCAAAAGTTATGTATTGGTTAATAGTTGTAAGTTGGTTATATATTAATTAATTGAAATGTTTTTAAAATAGGATCTAATCTCCTCTCAATATGAGGCAGAACTTTTTTAAGAGAAGGTGTTGAGGATTTGCAAAATGTGGATTTGACCATCATGACATGAGAAGAATCACTGTTAATGAACAATTTCTTTTAGTTTTGCCAGTGATAAAAGAGCACTTGAAATGTATCAGTGTCGTGTCATACTCCTGGTACAAGCACTTGGCAAAAAAACGGTCAGCATTCTATCCAGATAGGCAAGTAGCAACTGAATTTGACAAAACAGAGTTTTGTATTAGAGAGGATAATTTCAATTTCCTTTTCTTATTTCTCATTTTTTTCCCCACACTCACTACTATCTGAAAATACTCCCCAACCTGCCAGATGGTGTAAAGGTGAAGATCAGAGATGATGTGTCTTCCCATGCTCATGTAACTGTTACAAGCTCTAAGAGGCCTCAAACCAGTATCAGTGGCATCTGGCTGATTGCTGTCTTGTTACTTGACCAGTGTTTACGAGCTTCAGCTATTAAAAAAAATCATCACTGTAGATACTAAATTGATGCTTATCATTCTGAGAAGTGGTGAAAAGACCTGTTCTTTACCAAGCACAGAGCTGGTCCTTTACATTGTCTTTAGAGAGGGGCCTTGAGTTGGTTGCTACACCTGCATGGTAGGATAATTCCATTTGTGGAGTGTTCTTTTTGTTATCCTCCTAAGGAAGCTTGGATAGTTATAATTGAAAATAAATGACACTTTGACCTGGTTAAAGGAAGGTAAACCCTTCTTTCATTTGCTTAGGCTGCTTTCAAAAAGCTTGATTATTTTTTTTATTATTATTTTGAATTTTTTGTGTGTGTGAACAGTAACCAAATTAATATTCCACTTCTTTTAAAAGAAGGCCAGTTCTGCTGTCTAAATAAGGTATCAAATCTTAAATACGTGGTTTTATTAAACTTATTATTTCCACCCCTCTCACAGAACTATAGTGCCATGGAAAGTGTTCAGGCAGTGCCTTCATGAAGTTCATCAGATAAGCTCTGGTTTGGAAGCAATGGCTCTTAAATCTACTATTGACTTGACCTGCAATGACTACATTTCAATTTTTGAATTCGATATCTTCACTAGATTATTTCAGGTAAGATTTGAACATTTTAGATATTTGTATGAATTTGAGAAGCTTGCTGCCCTGATGCCAAGTACCTGAGGGTCAATAAATGCCAATTTCAACTGCAGTAACAGAATCAAAAATAAATTGTTCTTTTTTTTTTTTTGTTCATCTTTCAAAGATGTTTGGGGCATGAACACTTGCATTTGAAAAACTGAAAGCATCCAGCGACACGTGTTTCATTTCTGCACGTGTTTAGTATACTTGCAATGTCTTTGTGCTTGCTGCTTACTTATTTTTCACTATTCTTAAATGCATTCCTAAAAGTATAGACCTTAAAGAACGTAGTGAAGTTTTACTTGTGTTTTCATTGTACTTCTGTATCAATACATACTTGCATGAAGTGTTTCTTATTTACAATAAATAAACAGTATCTTTGAGAATAGCATTAATTATATTACTGTAAGTACTATCTTAAATAAGCTTCAATGTATGTCATGTGCCTTGCTAACTTTATGTCCCTTCTACAGAACATTATTGAAGTATTTTAGTCTGTACAGGCTGTGCTGGTCTGCACCCATATTAGATGTTTTAATTCTCAATTTGTCACTACTTGCATATAGATATGCAACCATATTCATCGAATCATAGAAATGTCTGGGTTGGAAGGGAACTCCAGAGGTTATCTGGTCCAACCTCCTGCTGAGAGCAGTGACATCCTCAATTAGAGCAGGGTGCTCACAGCTCAGTCAAGCCTCACCTTGAATGTCTCCAGGGATGGGACTACAACTGCCTCCCTGGACCCATCATCCTTTCACTCCAGGCCTTTTTAACCAGGCCCTCTCCAGGCCTTTTGTAGCTCCCTTCAGGTACTGGAAGGTGGCCGTTAGGTCTCCCCTGAGCCTTCTCTTCTCCAGACTGAACAATCCCAGCTCCCTCAGCCTGTCCTCATAGGAGAGCTGCTCCAGCCCCCTGATCATCCTCGTGGCCTCCTCTGGCCCCGCTCCGCCAGGTCCATGTCCTTCCTGTGCCGAGGGCTCCAGAGCTGGATGCAGTATTCCAGGTGAGGTCTGACCAGAGCATCAAATCCGTATCTCTCCAACTTGACCAGTAGGATGTTGTGGGGGACCGTGTNTGTAGAAGCCCTTCTTGTTATTCTTTGTGTCCCTTGCGAGTTCAGCTCCAGCTGTGCCTTGGCCTTCCTGTCCTCACGCCTACACAATCAGGCAGCATCTCTGTTACTCTTCCCAGGATACCCATCCCTGGTTACACTGCCTGTTCTTACTTGTTAGCTTGACCAGCGGGTCATGACTCAGCCGTGCTGGTCATTTCTTTTCCTTGCTTGATTTCTTAGAGGTAGGGATGGAGAGCTCTTGTATTCTATGAAAGGTTTTTTCAAAGATCTGCCAGCTTTGTCCTGCTCCCTTATCTCTGAGGACCATTTCCTGGGGTGTCCTGTTCAATCATTTATTTTGTTTATCCCATGCAGCCTCAACTTACACCAGAGGAGGTTTAGGTCGGATATTAGGAAAAAAAACACTTGAAAGGGATATCAAGCACTTAGGGACATGGTTTAGTGGGGAACTTGACAGTGCTGTGTTGGACTTTCAGTCTTAAGGGTCTTTTCCAGCCTAAATAATTCTATGATTATACTTCAGCCTGGTGTAGATACCTGCAAAATACCAATTTTATGTCAAAGCCTGGGCTGTATGTTTGTTCCTTCTCCCATGTTATTCTCTAATAATCTCTGTTTAGCTTTCGTGGTTTTGCTGTTATGGGAAAGGGTGACATTACATAGTTGATAATAAGACTTGGCAGGAGATGGCAAATGCCTTTAGTTTACAGAGTTTTGATTTTGATCATCTCCGTTCTAAGTCAAAACTGTATCGGAGTTGAAAATATGGAAGTAATGTCTCTGTTTAATTAAACTACAAACATTGGTCACTTACTAAAACACAGTCAGGTTATGGAGGTTTGAACAAAACTATGAGGGTTTGCTTTGATGAAATAATAAACTAGAGAATATAGATCGTTGTACTCTATGCTGCTTTAGCAATATCCCCCTAAGCTTTGTCCTTTTTCTAGAGTTTAATATGATCAAGCATTCCTGTCTGAATGTTGCTGCCTTGGGATCAGCTTCTATTCTGTCAAAGTTTCTTCCTTTTTTTCAGTATTTGGCAAACTAATACGGTATTTAGGTTAGTAATCAAGCCCAAATCTTGATCTTTGACTTGACTGCAAAGTGTCTGAGGCCCATTGTCTGTGACATACATCACTATGAAATGCATTTATTTAAAGTTTCTTTCTGTAGGATTTTTTTTTTCCCTAAGCCTTCTGCTTATGAGTAATAACAGGGTTTGGGGTTTTTATTTTCTTTTAATCTGCACATCAAATAAAAAATTAAATAAGTCAGTGATCTGAGAAGAGTTTGTTCTGACTCTATGTGGGGTCCTAGAGATTTCATTAAACTTCAGGACAGAAGCCTCAAATGATATTTATTTTCCTTGTTTTGTAAGCCAATGAATCTGTTTGCATTAGTTTCTTTGAGAGGCCGTTCCTGATTTGATTCATTACCATGCCTTATGCTAAGAAAAAATGAGATTAGCAGTACTGATACACGCAAGGAGAGAAGACTGGTTAGGATTAAGTTCTAATTTAACAAAGAAGCGGAGAGAGAAATTTTGCCAGACAGATTACCAACTGGCGCAATAGCTGCGTAACTCTTGAAGTGAACTTGCGCTGAACTTGGTCTCAGAACCTCTCCCTGAGGTTACATTTTACTTTTCTAGTTTTTAAACAGCTTCTGTAACTATGTGTGCATACACCCACGGAGAGAAAATCCCAGTTGTTTAAGTAATCAAAATACTGTTTTACCAGCTGTGGGTTGTGTTACAGAAAAGCTACGTTTGTAATGATGCTTATTCACAGAAGAAAGCAAGGCTACATTTTACAGAGATCCTGTAAAAGTGAAGTTGCTCCCCCTGCCTCCCTGCTGTGTGCATGCACAGCTACAAGTGCCACGTGCTCTCACCAGAGATGAAAGCGCAGCAGAACACGTAGATGCTTTAAAGGAAAGGAACTTCCTTCTGTCCCTGTTAGCGTGTTCAGTTGTCTTTTTATGCAAAAATATTTCCATCAAAGAGAAAGGGTACAAATCTTTCCCATTTAACATTTCTGCTTTTGTAATAATCTAGGTTTACGTGCAGACAACGAACTCTTGAGTTCTTGCCCTTTGATTTGTCAGTCATACTGTCACACCGTTCTCTAGGTATAGCAGTTGTGTGATGCTCTGTAGAAAGCTCGAGCATTTGAGGGAGATACTGTCTCCTATCAACTTAAGAAGCTTCATGGTTGTGATTAACCAAGGGATTTGCATGCTTCTTGACTTTATTTTATAATGTACTGGAGCAAGCCTTTGTTCAGCAAAACCTCAAAGTACTGAGTGTTTGACCATCCTTCTTGATTTCTGTGCACATGTTTACATGTAACTTGAGTTAACTGAAGGGGAGAAAGAACATTGTGCTTTTGTGAAGGAAGTGTCACTGGTGTGATGTGGTGAGAGGGGAAGAGTCAACTCCCTATTTTCTCTAGCTCAGGCAACTAACATTTTTCATGTGATGAAGCCTCCTGGCATCTGTCTTTCGTGAGGGTGCAGAAAGTAGCTGGTAATATGCAGTGTTGCACCTGGTATTGTGCTAGTTCGTTGTGGTTTTTTTGTTGTTTGGGTTTTTGTATTTCAGTTTGTTTGTTTTCCTCCTTTCTTTTGTACGCGTTTGAACACTTGAGGTTTCTTATGGCCTCTGTGCTGAAACCACAGAATTCTCTTTCAAGTGTTTGAATTAAGATGTATTCATTTTAAAATAAAACAGGTGTTTGTGTTTAAGTATTGGGTACAGTTTTTCTGGGAAATGTATCCTAATCTCAAGCAGAACTGCTAGGATTCTCTGCTCAAATCTGTCACACAAGACATTTCATGTCTGCCTTCTGCCCTCAGAAGTCCTTTTAAAGTGAATTTGCAGGGCACACAAGAACACAGGGCTCTTCTTTTGTGTTGGTTAACTTCACCTGCCTTCACCTTTTGACAAATACACAACAAAATCTCCAAGCCATTCAGAGGAGTTTGTCTCTTCTAATGGTGGCAATGAACACTTAACATAGTTGTATTAATATACTACTTAAAAATCATCCTTCATTTACAGTAAAGGACTGCTTAGTATTCTTTGAAGTGATAGCCTATCAGACATGTTTCATTAAGTTTTCGGAAGCATTTGCTCTTCAGAGCAGCAAAGGCTGTGAAGTGCTGTCAATATTTGTTTTCTGCTTGTAATAGCATTATGGTAACTGAAGAAATCAAGAAGTAGAGAATAAAAAAAGGAGTGACAGCTCAAATTAGTGGCTTTATTAGCATTCATTTGTTAGCATTACTTATCATTAACTATCAAAGTGCCTCAGGACCTCTCAAGAATAGACTTAATTGTGTTTTTATTAAACCCTCATGGAGCCATACTCTCCAAGTTCTGACTGAATACGTTGTTCAATATTCTAGATAGCTACAAGTAGAAGATCCCTTAAATTCAAGGTCTACAAAATCTATCCAAAAATGTACACTTGATGTTCTTGGAATAATTCTTTTGAAGGAACCCTTGTAGCAAAGCTGGGTATACAGGACAGCCCTTTATACTATATAGACCTTAACCAAAGGTGCCTATTTTTCAGCTGAAGCTGAACCACTGTAGGTCTCTCTGACAAATTAACTTCAGTTTTATTAGAAATATGTAACTGCCTGGCTGCATCTGTTCAATTGTTTGTCTTCTCTTTTAGCCATGGGGCTCAATCTTGAGGAATTGGAATTTCTTAGCTGTGACACATCCTGGATATATGGCATTCCTGACATATGATGAAGTGAAAGCGAGGTTGCAGAAATACAGCACAAAGCCTGGGAGGTAAGAGGTTTTGCTGAATATTGCTTTCCACATAAACTTGCTGTCTCAGAAGTGACATAATTATTCTAGGTTCATATTTCAATATTGTGTGATACTGACACTCACTGAAGGAATGAAATTCTGGCCTTTTTTTTTTTTTTTTGTTATAACTGTGAATCAGCAAAGTAGCAGGTTTTTTTTTTTAATACTGCAGATTTTATTTATCTCAAAATGTATTTTTAAAAATAATTTAGCACTAACTCGAACACCACATTCAAGAAATGCTGATCTTTTAAATTTTAAGACCTAAGAATTTTGTAACCATGATCTAGTTTTTATACCATAATTCTTCCATAATACCATGAAACAAACAAAAAAAAATTGTGTTACCATATGAAGGTCTAAATAAGTACAGAAATAAATAAAGAGAAAAAAGATAGTAGATAGTAGAATAACACTGATATTTAGTTTGGCACTCATGAACACTACTATGGGATTCTAACTAGCTATGTTGATTTTGAGAGTGGTTGTTACACTTAGTACTTTATTCTGATTCTGTGATTGTAAGAGAGAAGCAATAGAGAAATTACCCAAAGTTGCCTTCACATTCCTTGTAAATAGAGTTAGTTTTAAGATCACTTTTATTGCATATTGGGAAATGACTTTCTGATTGCTCAGGAGAGATGAAATTGCTCCTTTACGCTGTCTAAAACATCCTGGAAAATACAAGATTCTCTTTAAATGAACAATTACTTCTTCAGTATATTATTGGCCCTATTGAAGGTTGTAAGAGCCATGCCAAACTTCAGGGAGGTTAAGATTTCTCAATTTAAACACTTCTGAATGGAGTAAAATCTTGATGTATAATTAAGAAAAGCTGCTCTATAACATAAAATTGGGCTTGTGGTATTTCACTCTGGGCTGCTTTTCTGACTGAGGTTTTTGTATATGAGATGGTGTCTGACACAAAAGGGACTAGCATTTTTAGTAAGAGGAACTAAACATGTCTATTATGTATAATCTTCCCTTTCCTCCTGCTGTGCTCTCCTACAGTTACCTTATTTCTGCCCATAAGGAATGGACAGCATTAAAGATGCAGGTTTATTGAAGGTGATAGAAAGAACCCATGGCAGAATTGGGAATATTACCCAAATACTCAGAGGCATAATTCAGTGTTTTAACCTTTCACTCTTCACTTGTTTTGCCGAACTCTGATCAATATTGACTTTTTATTCATCCTGTTTTTATCAAGCTACATTTTCAGACTGAGCTGCACTCGCTTGGGCCAGTGGGCCATTGGATATGTGACTGGCGATGGGAACATACTGCAGACAATACCTCACAATAAGCCTCTGTTTCAGGCTTTGATTGATGGCAGCCGAGAAGGATTGTAAGTACACAGTCCTATAGATGCCGTAGATAGAAACTCCTGATTTCCTTGTTCTTCTAATGTTTATATGGGTAGTTGTTAAAGGTACTTAAAACAGAGAATCTAGGTACAGATTGTGCATTTCTGCTGACCGTAAGAACCATCACTTTTATTCATTTGAAAAACACTTGTTTCCAGGTAGTCCCATTAACCAAAGTGAACAGAAATTAACCAAATCCATTATCTTAAATTCGAGGAGAAAATAAAACTGGGCATCTGTCACAGATTCCTCCACACACCATCATCCTCACCCCCACCATAAGTCTCAGATGCACTTAAGCTTATTGAACAATTACTGCTTCCAGTTGCTCATGTGTCTAACTCTGTACAATGATTTGAAAGCTATGTAATTGCTTTTTTTATATATTGTACAGCCAGAACATTTTCCAGGTTCTAGTGGATTACTAAGAAGATTTATAATCAAAAGAGAATCTAAGTTTATAGGGAGTAGTGGTATATTTTTACTACATTGGCTGAAGTAACAAAGTTTTGGTGCCACAATCTTTTCACTGGGATACATGTTTTGATATATATGCATGATCATAATGGAAAAGGAAAAAAAAAAAAGGCAGGGGGTGTGCCATTTTATAATCCTGCAATTTTTTTCAGTCTTGCAGAGTCCAGTAATTTTTTTTTCCATAGCTGATGATTTCATACCTGTAATAAAAAGCACACTTACCATGATAGTGTTTATACTTGACAAAAGCTGAGCAAATAAAAAAAAAACCCTAGAGCTGAGAATATTGAATGTAAAGTTTTGTACTCTGTGTAAATACAACTTTCTCATAGTATGGTTTAACAACACAACTTTAAATAAACTGTTTCCAAGTTAGAGGTACCATGAATCTGAATACAGAACAACTTAAGGTCTCTGTAGTATCATTTAACTTACTATTAATTTCCCAGTGGATACAAATGCCCCCATCAGGTTTTGCTTAAAGTGCAGTCTATGTCTTGGATTCTCAGTTTAGAGTCTTGTCAAAATATACACAGATTGATGTACATCATTATTTACAGAGATATACACATGTATAATAGAATGACAGATACATAATGTATTTATAATAATACACACAGATATACACAATGTGTGTAACCCTCTGCTCTGTTAGTTCAGATAGTCTGTAGTCACCTACTGTGATGCTTACAGTGTAGAGATCACTAAGAACTTATGCAAGTGTAAGCTTACTAGGAAATGAAGATCTAAAATAATACTCTGCCGAGCTGGCTTCTGAAGGTTCTCTGGTAATCAAAGCTCAGATGCATTTTGTTGGTAGCTCAGAATGTGGTGTGAAAGTCTTTGCTATTCTTTTATAGATGTGAATGTGTATCAGAATGCTGAAGTAGCAATTCAGCTCCACCCAAAGGATAAAAAAGATGGCCAAGGAAAGAGAATGCATTTCAGTTTATGTCCATTGTAACTTATTCTGCCCCTTTGAAATTTCATAGCTATTATTTAGCTAGTGAAGCTAAAGAAATGTGTATATTTATAACAATCTTCTTATGATGCAGCTATCTGTTCCCAGATGGACGAAGTTATAATCCTGATTTGACAGGATTATGTGAACCCACACCACATGATCACATAAAAGTCACACAGGTATGTTGCAGAGTTTATCAGTTATTTTGTAATTTTCATTTCCCTTAGCATCTCATCTAATATTTATTAAAATGTGAGAAATAAACTCCTAGGAGTGAAAATATGTTGTTGATAGGAGGTCTTAGGTGAAGAACAGAGTAATATTGCTTTAAACTCTAGAGCTGATGGTGATGCAAACAGCATGTCTTGGAAAGTTTTGTTTTCACTCTAAGCTTCTTCCAAGTGAGAAATGTGTTAATGGTTATTAAAGACTTTTCTGATTTGTTACAGGTTTATGTAACTGCTTGTTTCTTTGCTAATAGCAGATGGGAATGCAGAAATAAAATTAAGGTCAAATGATAGTTTTGAAGCCTGAATAGGAATGGTACAGTTTGACAAGTCTGGGAGGAGAAGTATAATACCTACATCACGTAAATACCAGTTCCAGGATCTCTTTCCTTTCTTCTTTCTGTTGTGTAAAGTAAAAAAAAAAATAAAATCAAGGAAAAGATATAGAAATAATCAAATGCCTGAAGGCACTCACTTTGCAGAGAATATTTGGATGTGTTTGTAGTCATTATCTTCCTCTTAACTGCAACCAAGGAAAAGTTGGATGTATGCCTTGTATAGTAGTTATGTGTGAGCAGACTGTAGAAAACCCAATAGACAGGGATATTTTAAACTTTTTTTTTTGTAGCATATATTGTAGTATATCATAGATTTGAAGAAGCAAAAAACTAAGCTGTTTCAGTAACTTTAGCATGGCTTTTAAATAGATCAGTAGTAATAGTTTCCTTGACTAATGAGTAAAGTGAGTTGAAAAATGAGTCTTGGAAATGTTTGTCACTACTGCTGCTTAAGTATGTTCTTTGTGAATAAAACACAGTAAAGAAATAATCACTTTATTTCTTTTGTTACAGGAGCAGTATGAATTGTACTGTGAAATGGGTTCCACTTTTCAGCTCTGTAAAATCTGTGCAGAGAACGACAAGGATGTGAAGATAGAGCCTTGTGGACACCTTATGTGCACTTCTTGTCTTACAGCATGGCAGGTACTGTCATACATCAGTTAGTGGAGAAGAGGATGAATTTCTGTTATGTCCCTGTTCAGACTGTGGGTATATGCTTACTTTGCCAGGTACTCAGTAAGAGGGTTCAAGGGCATATATTTAAAAAGTTAAACTTTTTCCATTTGTGGACCAAAGTCTGTGAAAAATAATATTCTAGGAGTCATTAAAATCTGCACTTGTAGGCTTGCCAAAGCCATTTGCTGACTGCTGCTAAGTGGAAACTATTTCCTGAGCACGGTGTCAACTCTGACAGTGAAAGGTGGTGCCAATTCAGGCACCAGTCACTTCATGATGTATTCAAAAGACAGGAAGAAAAGAAGCAGCAGCTGGGAGTGCATAACTGACTAGACAGCATTTTATAAGGAGACGGGATGTCTTCAGTGAGAAAAAGATTCAGTCAGTAGTACAATTCATGAAATGACCTGCAGAAAAATAAGCTTAGGATTCTTGTGTTTCATGTTAATATGTAATGCACTAAAACACCTAACTTTAGATGGTTAGAAATTGAATTTCCATTCAACTCTGATCTCTGTGTCATTTACAGAATATCCCCAAAACCACAGAGACTTACAGTTGGTGGCTGGTCCAAGTGGGGTTCTCCAGGGCTCAGTACTGGGGCTGGTTCTGTTGAATATCTTTATTAATGATCTGGATGAGAGGATTTAGGGCACCCTCAGCAAGTTTGCAGACAGCACTAAGTTAGGCGAGTGTGTTGATCTGCTTGAGGGTAGGGAGGCTCTGCAGAGGGATCTGGACAGGCCAGACTGATGGGACAAGGCCAAGTGCTGGGTCCTGCACTTGGTCACAACAACCTCAGGCAATGCTACAAGCCTGGGGAGGAGTGGCTGGAAAGGTGCCTGGCAAAAAAAGAACCAGGGGGTATTCATCAGTAACCGTCTTGAGTATGAGCCAGCAGATGCCCCTGTGGCCAGGAAGGCCAATGGCATCCTGGTCTGTATCAGAAAGTGTGGCCAGCAGGAGGAGGGCAGTGATCATGCTCCTGGACTCAGCACTGGTGAGACCACACCTCAAGTACTGGGTTCAGTTTTGGGCCCCTCACTGTAAAAAAGACACCGAGGTGCTGGAGCACATCCAAAGATGGGCAGTGAAGGTGGTACAGGGTCTAGAGCACAAGTCTTAAGAGGAACAGCTATGGGAACTGGAGTTGTTTATCCTGGAGAAAAGGAGGCTCAGGGGAGATGTTACTGCTCTCTACAGCTGTCTGAAGGGAGGTTGTAGCAAGGTGAGAATCAGTCAGTTCTCCCAGTTAACAAGCAATAGGACAAAAGTAGATGACCTCAAGTTGTGCCAGAGGATATTTATATTGGACATGAGAAAAAATTTCTTCACAGAAAGGGTTCTCAAGCATTGGAACAGGCTGCCCAGGGTAGTGGTGGAGTCACCATCCTTGGGGGGGGGGTAAAAGACATGTAGAAAAGACGTGATTTAGTGGTGACCTGGCAGTGATGGGTTAACAGTTGGACTTGAAGATCTGAAAGGTCTCCCTAACCTATATGATTCTGCATATGTTGGTATGTTTTGTCTGTCTTGTTCTTGGACATACCAGTTCTCCTTTTTCCCAGAGACTGGTACCTTTAGTTCAGCAAGCATTAGAATTAAAAATTAAAATCAGAAGCAGAGGTCATTCCTCCTTTCAACTTCAGAGTTTCCTCTCTTAGGTACTTCTCAAAGTGAGTCAATGCTGCCTCATTCTTCCTACCCCTTACTTCTTTCCTATCTACATTTTGTGGGGAGAAGTAAGGGGTACCCATACTCAGGTAGGACTGTTCAGTTACAAATGTGAGAAGAGTAAAAAGAGTCCTTGTCTGTAGTTCATTTTTGACTTGGTCTTAAATGAGTTCATCTCAGCTGAAGTTTTTCTTTTCAAATTCCTAATTAAGAAATCATCATTGGCAAGCCAACACAATACATCAGAAGGACCATTGGAGTTTTTCTTCTGTTAGCAGTAAATCTTGCTGAAAAAGGAGTGTTCTCCATTTCTGGGTTTAGTATGCTTAAACTTACCTGAGTTTGTAACAAACACAAATCTTTTAGACATACTCAGAGGAGAATATTTCTCTTACTACTAAGCAGCTGCTGAGCTGGAACAATAGTTCTCATATCAGGGGTACCCTTGAGTGCTTTTTCTCTGTTCATACCAGTTTCATTCCTAATGACAAACATAGAGGTCCGACTGTGTTAATCTTTGACTTAAAATTTTGGAAATTCCAAGGTCTTTAGTGCCTTTTTTTTTCTTCCTCCTTTAGCTGAAAGAGCTGAAAACTTTGTATTTTTGATTACTTGGTATCTTATAACACGGTAGCGTATTTCAGTGATGTGCTCTGGTTCTGGAGACTTGAGAAGCCAGGGTCCTCAGTACATTGGCCAATGGCTAGGTATTCAGGAAGAGGACAAAAAAAAAAGCATTTTAGGCTCAGAGAACTGACATGTTTGAAAACATCAAGCTTCCTCAGAACATACCAACCAGCACATTTTGGACTTCATTTCAGATTTAACTTTTGTATAATTAGTGAGGCAATGAAGAAATATTGCACAGTAACAGCATCAGCTGTTGCAAGCTTCTGGTGGGCTAGTGTTTAATTGGCAGCATAATGACTCATTAGACATGCCTCAAGAGGTCCAATTCAGATGTTTTCACTAAGAGAAAAAAAAAAAAAGAGTAAGCAACATCAGATCTACATAGAATACTAAACATGATTCAGAGTTGTTCACTTTTCTGGAGATGAGTCTCTTTAAGATTTGGTTTGACTGTTTCCTTTGTGCATCATGCAACAGGAGTGCATTTTTTTCCACAGAACTCTATATTTGTCTAGAAACTACATGTCTGGACTCAATTCTAAAAGCATGTGGGCATATATGATGCATTGTAAGGTTCATGGTAACTATTTCTGTGGGCTTGGACAAATGGGCATATTCATATGGACATCTCAGATCTCAGTTTTTTCAGTTCTCAGTTGTATTTATTCTGTTGAATGCAAGCCTCTGCTGCTATGCTTGGTTGTCTAATATATTTTCCTTTTGAAGAGGGGAAGGAAACTGCTAATGCAGAAGTATTTGACAACACAGATACAAGAAAGCCTTGAAAATGCAAAGCTCTGGGCCTCATCTGTAAGGCACAGAATGAAACTGGAAATGGTTGAGTAATGGAGGATTTCTTTTCACTTGACAGTCATTGTTACTTCAGTAGGTCCATATAATTTGGAGGTGCTCTTTGAGGTAGTATGTGATGTTGACAAGTCCTCTGTAATTAGGATGCAAGGCTGCTGAAAGTAAATTGTACGTGTCTTTTCATACAAAATGGAAATCCAGTACTAGCCATGCAAATAGACACGACTGCTGGCAGGAGACATCATTTATAGCTCTCTGGCTTTGGGATATATTTCTTCCACAAGCTGTAAAGTCGTGTGTTGGTTTAGTAAGACTGCTAAGTGTCAAGATAAAAAAAATGCTAGAAAAAAAATTAAAGTTGTCCTTACATCTGAGAAATCAAAAAACTGTGCTTGCTTAAGAATATTTCAGAATAAGTAGGTTGTTTAGGATTAATTTTGGTGTCCTTATCCTTTTAGCTGTCTGTTTACCTGACTGAAAATATGACACAGTGTGATTTCTGAATTCAGACTGAATTATCTTGGTCTCCTGAAGCTTCAGAGGTCTTTTGGTTGTGATTTTTGGGTGTGTTTTGTTGTTTGGTTTTGTTGTTCTGTTTGTTTTTTTGTTTTGTTTTGTTTTTAAAGCAAATCTGTATTGTGCCTTTGGATAGAAAAATATATGAGTGCTTGAAAGCCTTCTCTGAAATTTTTGTTCATTAATCTGAAATTTACTTCAGAGACTTTGATTACGTATGACGAGGAGGAAAAAAAATCTGAAATGAGTGAAAGGAATGGAAATATGGATGCTTGTAAATCACCTAACACATTATACTGCTTACAGATTAACATTCAAGTAATTCATGGTTCCGATAACGTGACAGTAGTTCCTTGTTTTAGATAATTTATTGAAAATGTAGTAAAGTCTTGGTTTGTTACTTAAACATGTCAAAAAATGTTTGTAACTTTACATGTTCTGCACATATATATCACTGAATGATGGTGATATTGCAGCCTTGATAGACTATATATCTTCTTCAGAGAGTAAGAGCTGCATGCCCTAAAGCTCCTCTTTATTTTCTAACTTAGAATTAAGAAAGCTTCTGAAGAAATAGGAGTATTGTAATCATAAAAGGTGTTATTTTCTGACTTATCATACCAAGGCAATTACAGTTTTGGTGCTTTGTAGAGAGAATGTATTTTGATTAATTATATTTAAGTGAAGTGTAATCTTTTGAAGAGGGACAGCTTTAAAAGTGCAGTCATTTTATTATTTACTGTAGTTAAATACTTATGAATCTGTTTCCTCTTTCCTCCAGTGCTTCTTCACAAGTTCTTAGAGACCTGTTAAGGGCATTTTCATGTAGAAAAACATAAGACCAACCTTTAAAATTATTTCTACTTCTTCTTTTTAAAAATTTCAATACTTTTTTTGTCTTGCTGTAGGAATCCGATGGCCAAGGCTGCCCTTTCTGCCGCTGTGAAATCAAAGGAACTGAACCAATCATTGTGGATCCCTTTGATCCAAGGGATGAAAACCCCAGGTGCTGCAGTATTATTGATAGCTTTAGTATGCCCATGTTGGACTTGGATGATGACGATGATAGAGAAGAGTCTTTAATGATGAATCGTTTGGCTTCGGTCCGAAAGGTAAATTTTCAAATACTGTACAACAGATAAAACTCTTATGTTTGTAACTGAAGCTGCCTGTAATTGTAAGCAATGAGAGGCTGCACTTCATCCTCTAGATTTCAGTAACTCACTGGACAGTGCTGAGGTTGAAAAAACAAACTGCATCAATATTGCAGCAATAATAAGTCAAACAGAAATAAATAAATTCCAGAGTTACAACTGATATGAACTGAGGTAATTCTGTTTATAATGGAGGATGAATAATTTTGACTCAGCCAAGACTCTTATTCCAAATATGCTGTATGGACAATTCCCTCAACTTCTACTTGGAAGGAACAAAAAACTTCATATATACAAAATGTTTTTGTTAGTTTACACGTTAGTGTACATATGCACAGAATGTTTCAGGATTAAACTTGTTTCCAAATAGTTTATAAGTTATATTGCTTTGTAAATGTGACTTGGAAACCAATTCATAATCACTATCAATAACAAAAGTTTATGTTGGTAGTTTTCATTACTCTATGTTAGCCTGGAGTACATATTATCATGAGCTGTGCAATACTGAATTTTACAGTGCATTTTCTGCATTTTACCTTTTACTAAGGTCATCTGGATTAAATAGTTGCCTTGGAATTAATTCTGTAACATCTTATTCTTCCATTTCCTTATCATTGTATTTGGTTTAAGAAAAAAAACCCAAAAAACATTTCACCCTCATATCTGAGCACATCTGTCAGTTAATATACATACTTCTGATATCCTTCCTAACCTCTTAAGTCATACAAATCATTCTTGTCTTGTCTATGTAATACAACATGGCCTACTCTTGGGAACAGTTTGTCCTGCCTGTCTGGACTTAAATTGCAGTCTGCAGCCTCACCTCTGTGAGATAGCCTTCAGCTGATGGGCTTTTATAACACTAACTTTCATGATAAGGTAAAATCACATTATGCTGTTATCAAAAGAAGGAACAGTAAGCTTTATTGTAAGAGCTCTTTTTCAGTATCCACCACGTGCTTGAGTGCTTTGGTTCTTGTTATTTTCATGGCACTAATTTCACTGTTCAGTGAAAGACACATACTATTATTCTTGAAGTTTAGGAACAGCATTTTCCACTCTTTGTTAGCCTCTTGGAGTCCTTACTTGGAAATGTTGAATTTTCAGATCATTTTGTGACTTTCAACTTCTGTTTTCTTTCCTAAAACTATTAGTAATGATTGTACAGTGATGCTCTTAACCACACCACCTCTGTGGAATATGTCATTACTTTTATATGCACTTTTTTTTGGTAATGACTTCTTCAGCCTTGTTTTTTTCTTATAACAATTACTATTTATTTTTCCTGCTAATTGGAGCTGCTTTGGAGCCCGCTAGAGGAATTTTTCTTCTTTAACATATTATGAAGGTTTTTACTCTTCAAATTTTTCTTTTATTTCTTGTTAATGTTTTTAATAGGAAAATGGTATTGCAGAATGGCTGTGTTGTTGAAACAAAGTTAGAAGTTAGATGACAACAAAAGTAATAGTGATATTCTTTCTCAGCATAAAGCTGTTAAATCTTGAAATGCAAATGGGCTGATTTTGTCTCAAATCACCGGGTTAGACCACCTAGGCATCTTGTAGTTTATCTGACTAGGGGTGAGCCTGGATGTTAAATTTGCTAGAAGAGCAAAGTTCCAGAGGCATGAAGAGCTGATGAAAGGTGACTGTAGGGGTTTGCAGTGTGTTGCAGTAGTATTCAGATCGATCCTTACCAATATGAAAGCCTCGTGGGAGGGCCTTACTAAAATGTTTCTAAGCTGTTCCTACCAGTTTTCACTAGCTTTGGGACTTTTTTAACTTGGAAATGTATTCAAAATGCAAAGAGCAGTTGTAGTAAGCTCATTTTAGAAATACACTGGGTCATGACTGGTGAAGGGGCCTGTGTGGGTTTTTAAGTGAGCTTTTCTTGAGAAAATGAAAAGCTGAAGAACCCTTTCTGGAATTGTTATTAAAATGTAAAGAAAATACAATTTTTTTTATTACTTGGCTATACCTGCATGAACTGTGAATATAAATTGGATATCAGAAAAAAATACCAATTCTGCAGTTTATCACTCTATCTCTGAAGAATACTTATCAACTGTAAGAGGTATCTGAATTAAGTCCCTCAAGGACCTCAGCCTTGAAATTACCTTAGGAGAAAGAATAATCACAAAGCTACTTACTCATTCTTTAATGGAGTGAATAAATAGATAAACTTTAAGAAAAATGAATCATTCTTGCTAGGTGTCATGTATGAGTCAGCAGCAGATCAGCTGTAACAGAGGCTTTAGAGAAATCCACTGCAATTAGTCTGTTTATCTGCCTCATCAAGCATCATATTCTTTTTAATTTCCAAATTGTCTTCAGATATTTCTTTAGGAAAGAAAGATGAAGAGTGGTGCCAAAACCTCTTTTAATTGTCTCATCACTGAGAAATTTCCAGCCCCGTGGCATAAGGTTTACTAATGCAGTTACTGCCTGAAGTTGTTCCTTTGCTTGGTTCTATTCTGTTTGTGCTAGCCAAGCACAACGTTACAAAATGCACATTAAAAAAATGTGCAGATTACAGGCTAAGGTAAATACTTAAAACAACTTTTCATTTTTAAAGAGGCCATTTAAGTCCCCAGTAGACTATGTTCATTATTCCATGATGTTTAATATTGAATTGCCCTAATAAATTAAGAGCTTGTGACCTTGTACAAGACATAACTTTGTATGTTTTTAAAATAGATTTTTTTTTTTAAAAGAAAGAAAATAAGGAATAGTGCAGGAGTTCTTGTGAAGAATAAATATTACTGAGTTCATAACTGCTAAGATTACATGAAAGGCCTAGAGAAGGCCCTTGCTATATAGGAAACTATGTGGCTTCAGTAGCTGGAAGTGAATTAACATTCTCTAAAAAGGCTTCTTTTAAAATGTGATGAAATTACCTTGACTGGAGAATTACTGTCTTCTCTGGAATTAATTTCCTAGCTGTCTGAATGCACCAAAAGCTGACTTGGATTCACAGTGTTACTTTAAAATAGTTATAGGAAATTGTCAAAGTAGATGAGGCTTCTTCAAGCAGATGAGAGGTCAAACTTAACAAATCCTGACTAAAGACCTTGGTTCTCAAAATTCAGGGGAAGACTATGTTTGTGAGTCCTCCTCCTCATTTCCATATTATTGACTGCCTTTTTTCTGTTAACAAAAGCCAAGCATGCTTTGAGTAGCAATAATATTTTTAATTTCATTATATAACATAAAGGAACGTGTAAAAAACTACTTAAATATGTATCGAGGTATTCCCTTCAGCTGTACATTCTTAAGTCATACATAGGTGTCACTTCTTTCTTAATGGTACATCTGGTTTGCTGAAATTTATTAAAATAATTCCACAAAGCAATAGAGTCCTTAACAGCTTAGTTGTTATTTGAAAGAAGTGTAAATGCTGGGAGACATTGTGCCTCCTGTAGTTAAAATGTATTTTACTGATTCCCTCAGGCAGTGTGGTGATGACTCTCACAGCCTAACTCCCTCTCCCCCCCTTCACATGCATTTTCTTGAGTCAAATAAACCCATCTATGTAAAAAATGTTTATAGCTATCAGTATTAAGTAAATTTATATCCTTAAATTAAAAATTTTGCCATTAAACTTTCTATCCTTAAAAAAACTTTCAAAATCCAGATTACACTAATCTGCCTAGGTCACAATTTATCCTAACAAGAAATAACAAATCTGTCAGTTACTCTTGGTGGTAGATAAAGAAACTTCAGGGAACTACTTGGAATTTAAAAGTCTACTTCTAGTGTAGGTCTGATTGGACCTTCTAAGTGCCATTTATCTATTGCTGAGTTTGCTCCATCAGGGCATTAAAAATAAGGATAATATTCCTCAGTCTGTCACTAGTTAGGATTTGTGCTGAGTATGCTTTTCATATGTGCCTATCTATCAGGTATTTGAAGCTAAAACTCTTGATTCAACAGCCTGACCATGTTTCCTTCAGAAAAGCCTTCAGTAGAAATTGTAGTCCATGTCAGAAGCAGACTCTAGTCTTGAATTCACAACCACTGGGGGCAAACTGATACCAGTATATCCCAGCAATAAATACATGTAATTAAATAACACCAACGTAGTCCTCTCTGCAGTACAATTGTGGAGTCAGTCACAGCTGCTTTTCCCTTGGCAGGAGTCATGCCAACCAGATGAAGTCCGTGTTGCTACAAAGGAGTCTGTGTTCTTTTCCTTAATTACATCTTTATTGCCCAGGTCTGTGTGTTGCAGCAAAGCCCCTTTGTACACTGGAGGTCTGTCTTCTGTCACTGCCAGTTCATTTGTATTAGCTTGTGTCTAATCACTTGCTTGTTTTATCTTTTTGTCAGTGTGCAGCTCTCATTGCTCCTTTATTTTCAGTGAATAGAAGATACACAGAAATCTCCAGTAGGTGACAAACAGAAAAATTTAAAATCTCTTCATCCTTAGGGAGTTTGCCAAAAAGAGTAGGTATTATGTACATCTGTTAGTGCCCTGATAGCCACGTGAAATGTAATCAGCTCCTTGTCCTAGCTGTCAATTAACATGAAATGATGCAGCTAGACAAGTTGGATGGGGTTGAACTGGAAAAATGTGGGTTTTTTTTTAATGGGAATATGATGGAAATCTGATGTCTTCTTCAGCATGCAATTATGTTTGTTGCTGTTGAATAATTTGTTTTCAGTGTCAGTAGATCTAAACAAGGAATCATAATTTTTAGTTTCTGTCAGGGTCAGGCAGGGATGTGAATTAAGCTTCCTTTTAGTGGAGAGAAACTGCTTTTACTTACAGCTGTTTCTTCTTCCCCCACCCAGTGCATTATGAGTTATTTTTTAATCTGTTGATTATCATCAGATCTCTCTATAAATTTCTGAAGCCACAACATGCTGTGCTAGCATTGTGTGGCCAATAGTACTTCAGGGGACTGGAAGATTATTTTACTTTTTTGAAACAAGACATTAATGTAAGCTTATATTTGGAGTCCTTTCACACACTACTTTGACAAATTTCCATTTCATTTTTGCAATTGAGATTTACCATCCATGGAATATGGTGGGTAGAGATAGCTAAATACACAGTATATGTGGGAACCACAAGTTCAGCACATAAATTAAATTTCTTGCTTCACTGGGGTTAAAAACATGGCAGGTTTCAAAAGTCTTGAACATTCAAATGAATTTTTGTATCATTCTGTTTTTTGTTACCACCTACTAAATATTGTGTGTCTTTCAGCCACTTGTTTCTGCAAATATGAAAATAGCATCAGTCCTCATTGGCTTTTAAATGTGAATATTCCATGGTTTCTATTTCTGCTGGACCTGGAATGTTGTTATGGCAGGAGCAAAGAAGTCTGATATGGATGGGACCAGTGGGCTCCCTGAGGAATGAGTGTATGGTTTTGCCTAGTGATTCTTCAGAGCAGCACTGTTAAGAAGACTTTGTCATATAGAAACAGTCTTAAAATGCTGTCACTACAATGCTGTTCACTTAGCTGTGGGTTCATAGGTACATGCATTGTGACATTTGAGACTGTCATGTTGCTCCCTGAGGAAGTTGTGATAGTTAATGTGATGGTATGTCAAGCAGAGCATCTTAAATTCCAAACAAATATTTCCTGTCCAGTAATCTGCAGTATTTTCAGGTTTTCTTATTCTTTTTCCAACTCCTATATTACATATAAGATTGCTTCTTAGCTCTTTTGGAGCAGTGCCCTGCTGACTGAGATGTAGTTTGTTGTGCAGCACCATAAAATGTAGACACTTATTACACCACTTTTATTTATTTCAAATAATTTTTTTTTTGGGGAGGTGTGGTTCTAATTCACATAATTTGGGAAATAGATTGTTTTTCTATTTGCTGAAGCCAAAACATTGACTCTATTATAATACCTGGCTCTTGATTTTCAAGAGTGCTCGGTGGTGGTATAACTAAACTTGGAAAACTAATATGATGAAGTGATCCAATGCTTATGAAGTTATTTAACTGATGAATGTTTCCTGTTAACAAAAACTAATTGACATTCACTTTATAGTCAGTTTAGAGTTTTGATAGCTCAGGCATTCTTGTGAGATACATGTCTAGCTTAATTATTCATCTTTCCATAATGTTCAGAGAAGTGAAGCACTTCAGTCTTTCAGGTGTTTATCCTCATGGTCTTCCAGACAAATTTTCTTCTTTTTCCTGTAATTGGTGAGTGCCCCTGGCCTTGGCTGGAAGACCTTGAAGATAAACACATGAATATGTTTGCGTCTCTAAAATGGAATTGCACATTTTACAGCATTGGTGAGGAAAAGCTTAGAAAAAGAGGGGAAAGTTTTGATCAAAGTGATTTAAGTTAAAGATGGGTGCATTTTTATGGGCAGTTTTTTATGCTTGCTTGAAGAAGATGACAGATGGTTAACCTCTATAAGCAAGTTATACAATGAGAACACTTAAGATGTAGAACACAAGTGGCCTGAGGCTGATGCTCTGTGTGAATATCTTCCAGCTACTTGTGCCTGCTGTCAGGGAAAGCACAGGGCAGTATAAACATCCAGGTTTACTTATGGTACACTGCAACAAATACAGTGAGTTCACAGCAATAACTTTAACTGATACATGGAAGCAACTCAACTGTGTTAAACCGAGCCCCATGAGGTTCAGGGAGCAGTTGCAAAAGTGGGTGGAGCCTATATTGAGAATTGAAATTTGAACTTCTTTTTCAGTAACTGTAGGATGAGCACCTATACTATCTATTAATTAAAAGAGCAGCAGCATGTCCATTATGATAAATGACTATTAGTAAGCACCTGACAGGTACTAAATGTTGAAGTATCAAATGACCTGACAAGTCATGGAAGTTGTATACTTGATCTTCATATAAATAGTAATTGTTTTTCTTTTCTGTCTTGAAGTGCAATGAGAGGCAGAATTCACCAGTGACTTCCCCAGGATCTTCTCCCCTTGCACAAAGAAGAAAACCACTTCCAGACCCCCTGCAAATCCCACATCTTAGTCTTCCACCTGTACCTCCTCGTCTGGATCTTATTCAGAAGGGAGTAGCACGGTCACCATGTGCTAGCCCAACTGGATCACCAAAGGTAAGTTTTACTGAACCATTATTTATTTATATAGGAATACTGAGGAATTGTATTTGATTGTTTTCAAGGTGAGTTTGCTTGTTTGTTTTGGAAAATTAACTAATCTGAATTATTCCAAGTATCTTTTCTTTTTCAAGAGTATGCTTTTTCAAAAAGAACTTTTAAGTCCTCATAGCTTAGAAAAACTTTAGATTAGATCCACATTGATTAAGTCTATTATCTCCTTCGGTTGACTTTGGTGAGTGCCTGTCCCTTTGCATAATCTAGATGAGGAACTCAAATTCAGGTTAAAATTAATTCATTAACATTCATTTCATAATAGGCTATTTTTTCAAAGTTCGTGTCCTATTAAAAACAAACAAAAACTACCAAACAACAACAAAAAACCCAGTACAAACAAACAGGAAAATCAGAAATACTGTTAATATTTCTTGAAATTTTTCAGTGACATTAATTTGAGCATGCTAGTTTTTTCTTTGAAACTTAAAAAAAAAAGCAAAAATTTGGGAGATGGAAAAGGAATAACATGGGGGTAACAAAGAATAATTCCAGTCTTTTAAGTCTTTAATATTAAAAAAAAAAAAAAAGGACACTTTTGTCTTTCTGAGACTACTACTCCATTAAAATCTTTTCTCTTTTGCAATGAAAAACAGTATGTATCATTTTAATAATAAGCTATAACAAAAAATTTGGTCCTAGCCATTATGTTCCTGCCTCAACAGTGAGAACAACCATTTTTCTTACCTAGCAGGTTAATTAAACACATCCTTATTTAATATACTGTCCTATTTATATGAAGATACCTGCAGGTAGAAATGATTTTATTTTCAAGTAGCATGTTGAGGTGCTGCTCAAAGAATAATGGCCATACAGCCACCTGTAGAAGACTTTTTTTTCTTTTTGTAACTTAGTTTTCAGCTTTTTAGTACTAATAATTTTAGAAAATATTTAATATATAAAAAGCAATTTTAGCAAAAATGTCACTGTTTATGTTATGGTCCAATTATGAGAGAGGAAATACTCTGGCACAGATTGTTTGCAGATGAGCTAATTGCAAGCATGACTACATACAAACTATTTTACCTGAAAAATTAAACTTTAGTTCAAACAAATTGGGCACTCTTAAAAGTGGATGTCTGTAAAGAGTGGAGTCATCCCTATGTATGTGGTTAAATCCAAAGCAGTTGTTTTCTTCTTCCACTTGTTTCCTAATCATGGCTTTTTTTTTGTGCTCATTTGCTGTCACTAAGTCATTTTCCTTTGGATGTGGGTTTTACTTTGTTTGGTTTTTTTTTCTGCATCAGGAAGTCTGTTTTTTCCAAAGCTTCCTCAGAATTAATTTCAGCAGCTAAATAAGTGATGCAAAGGATCAAAGCAGAGTATTCTGGGAAAAAAAAAATAAAATCCATGGCTCAGATAAATCTTCTTCAGTCAGTTGTCTTCTCTCTCTTCCATGGGTTACTCATGGAAGAGCAGAAACAGGGGCGTGCATTCTGAAGAGGTTGTCTGCAGAATGCAAAGAAAAGCCATTTAGTCTAATGCAAGTACTCATGCAATGCCTTGCATATATCTCCTTTAGAAATGATTAAAAAAACCAAACCTTAACTTTTTTTTTTCTTTAACTTACTGTATTGTTTAGTCTTCTCCTTGTATGGTGAGAAAACAAGACAAACCGTTGCCAGCACCACCACCTCCCTTGCGCGATCCTCCACCACCCCCACCGGAGAGACCCCCTCCAATTCCTCCAGACAACAGAATAAGCAGACACCTGCACCATCTGGAAAGCGTGCCTTCCAGAGACCAGCCAATGCCCCTTGAAGGCTGGTGTCCCAGAGATGTGTTTGGGACGAGTCAGCTGGCAGGATGTCGAATAGGGAGTGATGCTTCTCCCAAAGCAGGACTCACTGCAATTTCAAACATGAATGGAAGGCACAACCGCATGAGTTCTGATCCAGGATTTATGAGGAAACACAGACGTCATGAGCTGCCTGTGGAAGGTGCCAAGGTATGGAATGAGCTGGATGTGTTGAATCCTGATTTGATACCCTGCTGCAGTGTTGTCTTGCATTGGTTAGCATGCTGTTAATATTCGTCAGTATTGCTCTGCTATTTCTGAATCTTTCCTGTTGATACTTTATGATAAGGTGGTTATAATTAAGTGGTTTGTTAAATACTGGAAAGCAACAGTCCATGAGGGTCTAAACTGCACTTTTAGCCTGAAACCTTCAAAAAATGGCTTGGAGAAAAAATTCTAGATTTGCTATGGACTTTTAGCAAATCATCCATAGAGTTGTTGAATGACTATACTATAGCATAGAGTGATATAATGTTATTGTTATGTAGCATCAAGTCAAGTGAAGCTCAATGTCAAGTCATTTATTATATCTCTAGCACTGGCCATGCGTGTCACTTCCTTGAAAGTGGTAAGAGACAACCCCAGTATTTCACTCTTTGATGTGGTATTATCATCAGTACTCTAAATCTTATTCAGGATAATTAGCATTGCAACTCCCTTTTTCTTTGTTGGTTGTTTACAGTAACACATGTGCCTTTAGCTGAATTTTTCTACTGAAATCAGAACTCCAGCTGTTGGAGTTGTACATTGTTTTAATTTAACCATAACAGTTTTCAACTTCTCTCAGACTCCTTTTCTTCCTTTCTTATCTCTTGGTCCAGTGTAAGGTTTTTAGTGTCCATTTTCAGTGCTGAAGGTGTTCAGAGTTATCACTTGCAACCTTTCCACTGATTGTTGAGCTTGGTTTGGCAAGGGGTCGTTGTAGAACTTTTTTTAATCAAGTGCTGTTTGAACTGTCATCTTCAGGTTATAGATCTAAGCCATTTGGTTAAATTAAGCAACAGACAATTCTGAATTACCAGTTCAGGCTGTATGCACATTCACAAGGGAAATAGTAATGAATTTCCATCCCTGATTCATATATCAGTTGTATGATAATTACTTTGCTACTGATAAAATCAAGAAGACAATCCTTTGGGTAGATGGTTGATTCTGACTGTCACTCCATCACAGTTTTAAAAAACATTATTATATTTAGCATGCTGTACCTGTTATTTTTCCACTGTGCTTCGTCTCTCTCACCTTGATTGGTTCGTGATCTTGCAATCTTCATTTTCTCCCAAGCAGATTAGCTGTAACAGAGTAGTCCACCTAGTAAACATGACACAAAATTTCCTCTTTGGGTGAAATTTTAAGCTAATGTGCTGTTTTACAGCTGACAATAGGGATGAGCTGAAACAGGTATGAAAAAGTCACTTTGGGTAACAGCTATGTAACGTGAACTAGGAAAGCCTTTACCCATACTCTCTTCAAGGCCTATTTTGTAATACTTCGTTGCTGAAGATCTGTGATGGTAAATGGGAGGAGATACCTATTGTAACAATTGTGTGATTTTTAGGTCTTTTCAAATGGTCATCTGATAAATGAAGAATATGATGTTCCTCCACGGCTTTCACCCCCTCTTCCAGCTGCCTCCGTCATCCCTAGTATAAAGTAAGTTAACTTTATAAAAGAAATGTGGTAATTAATGTTAGAAAATAGCACTGATCCTCTGGTGCTAAAACAAAAATGGGGAAAAAAAAGTAAGAAGGAATGAACTAATGTAACTTGGTAATACGTTTTCCATTAACTTAATGTGGTTTTACAAAGGAAACGTAAATTGTATTTATTAAGTAGGAGCAGTTCTAATGTTAATTGAACATACTACATTTTTACAGCAAGAGAAAATAAATTATGGTGGATCTTGCTCAAAGGCATTTGGCAGTGGGAGCAGATGGTGTCTACTCTCCTAGTATCTTTGGATGCTGAATCACACAGGATTTTGTACAGAACAAAACATTTTTAAAATAGAAAGCTTGGAAGTGATTTTGTGTTTTTCTAAGGAAATCAGAACATATTGTAGTGTTTGTTATCCTACAACTTCTTTCCAATGTACTCCTCCTGATTCATGCTGTTAAAATAATGGGGCAGGCAGTACATATTAATACTGAGAATTTTTCCATGAGTGTGTAAATTTGCCATATCTTCAGCACCCATTCCATTGTTGTTCAATTAGCAGTAACATAAAACACAAATATATTTCAGCCTTTCATTAATATGCTAGTTTTCCTTTTCCCGAGTGTGATAGAAAAACAGAGCAGAGGAGCATTGACTTTTTCATTCAGAAGCTTTTTTTTCAGGTGAAACAGTTGCTGAGTTGAAGTTCTCCATGTTCCCTTTCAGTTTAGGACCGAACTTTAGAACATTATCCAGACATTTTTGTAACTGAATGTCGTGATGTAGCCTGATTGAGGTAGGGTACCACAGGAGTACTGTTTGGATACCTCATGTAATCAATGCCCTTTGAATTCTCATTGTCCCTGTACATTTTTTACCTTCTGTTCTTAAAGGTTTGTACAGCAATGACACAAACATCTCGGTCATCTAAGAAACTAAGGATGGAAAAAGCAATTGCTGTGAAATTTTGCTACCTCTATGGAAGGAGCTTGAAAACAGCAATATAAAATTTGCAGTTCAATGCCATAAATCTCCTTTCCCCCCTCTCTTTGGCTAGTAAGCCTTTGCAAAAGAAGTTGGATTCCCATCTTTCATAAGCTTGCTTCTGAAGTCATAAGTATATTACTGACTGAAGGAAAGAGTGTCTAAGTTACAAGTGGCTAGGGAGCTCTAGACCTTCAATATATTCAAACAAAACCAGCACATCTGCCACTTTCTTTCTCTTGTTCTTTTTCTTTCTCCCTTCTTTTTTGTTGATTTGTTAATTTTGTGACTGGCTAGTACTCATGGCAGTTACCTGTTTTCATTCTCAGAGTACCTGGATGTTCTGAAGTCATGGGGTATAATCTACATTAAGTAGTGAAAGACACTTTTTTCCTTTGTGAAGAAGTGTAGTGTGTGAATCAGGTGCTGCTTGGTACCTGTAAATGGAGATTGTCAAACCTACCTCTTCTATGGTCTTCTGCTGCTTTCAAGAAGTGATATAAATCACTGCCTGAGAGAGCACTTAAAGGCAATTATTGTTTGAAGTAAAAATAATTTAAAGTACAAGCAGATTCTGGGGGTTTGACAATGTTATAGCAGGAGCAAGACTTCCAGTGGACATTCACTGAAAGGTTGAATCTCTGCTGCCTCAGAGCCATGCTAAATACTGTTTGCCCTGATTTAACTTTTGGTTAGTTCTTTTGCTAAGTGCAAACAGGTTAAGCCTTGTAAGGGTCTGTTTACTGCTCTGATTCTTGCAATTCTCTCCTATGTTCTGCTTGCTTAAAGTAGTTAACTCCTAGAAGGTCAGCTGCCTTTTTCTCTATGCCTTCTTAGTGATAAAAAAGGCAGTAACATTACAAGTTTTAGTTTGATGTGGTGTTTCTGTTACCTTATATGTAGCAGACATGTATTAAGGGTGTTTAGGCTAAAGAAGGGTATTGTCTGCATTATACTGAGGTCAAATATGTAACAGTTAAAGTGGAACTGATCTTTTTCTCATCTCTTTAGGTGCCCTGTTCCTTCAGCAAATTCTCTGTCTGATAAGTCAAGGGATCACACAGATGATGACGATGAATACAAAGTTCCATCTTCACATCCTGTAATACTGAGTTCACAACCACCTCACAGTCATAATATAAAATCTCGGTAAGATCATTTAGCAGCCTTATTTATAAAAACACCTCTTTTTCTAAAATGTTATTGGATTCAACATCTAGAATGGTGGTTAAGCTTGGCTGTCTTTTTAAATGCCTTCTCTTTTCAAGCTTGGATTACTTATTCCTCTGTTTCACTTGAATACCACCACAGTCATAAACCTGTGAAGTTCATTGTATTGTATTTCTCTTGTGTCAGAACATGGTATTTTTTGCCTTTGAATACCATTTCTGCAGTTGATCTTTTTTTCCTTTAGATTGAAATTTTCAAAACTGACCAGGAGATTCAACCCCCACAACTCTTGCAAAATTTAATTTTAAGGAGAAGTGTGTGACTGAAATTCCCAAAGTCAGCTTTGAAAAACCTTAAACATTTTGTACAACTCATTTTAAGAAGCAAAACAGTACTGAAAAATGTGTGAATTTGCCCTATACATATATTTATTTATTTATTTTTGTCCTGCATGTACTGTGTCTTTCTATCTTTTTAAGCCTAGTTCACAACATATTTTCTTCATAGTTCTCAGGAAAAGAACCTTTTTTAAAATATAAATGGAATTTCATCTCTCATGTTCTAAAATAATATCTCTAAACTTTCACCATTCTGCACTATTAATGGATTATGACAAGGAGACTTGGAGCCAAGGGACATGGCAATTGAAGGCTGTGTCATTCCTGGTGAACTTCTTGGACTTTAACTCATAAAAAAATCTGAAGTTTGGAATTAAGAGAGTAAGCCATTGGGAAAAAGAAGGGGCAATTCTCTACTGATCTTCTAGGTCACAAGTATGATATTGAAATAGAGTGATCTAAAAACTTCAGACTTTTCTGCTATTAAAATATATTCTTTATATACAGTAATTTCTGCTATAACATATTGCCATTTTTTTCCCTCTCTCAGAATTTGATATCAATGACTCACCATCAATAGAGCTTGACATGTCTCTTATCACAAAATTAGCCAATTACAATTTTTAGACTTCTTTAATCAGAATGTGGAACAGGTGGGAAAAAGGTCATAGTCTGATCACTCCTTGCTTGCAGGTTAAAAGTTCTAGGTCTCTTAGAAATACTGATCCAACCCTCACTGTGTAGACATGAGTATTCCACAGTTGTCTGGCTTTAGTGCTTAAATTCCTATCTACCATAGAAGACAACAAAAGCAAAACAAACAAACAAACAAAAACCCACAAAACCAATGATTAATAAAATTAAATGTTGGCCAAGAAAAAAAATGGGGGGGGGGGGGTGGGGGGTGTGGTGTGGGGAAATCCAAGATCTTAATCCTTCACATCTGACCTGAACTAAAATGCAGCGTCTAGATTCTTGAGAAAAGAAACATCTGGAAAACATTAGATTTCTTATAATCTAGTACTCTGATTTTACAGAAAAAGAGAGTTGAGTTCTTTCAATTGGCTGGTACAGGATTTCAGCAGGCCCTTAGAATTATTAACAGAAGCTGCAGATAGAAATCTGACTTCAAAGGTTTTTTTGTATCTTTTAGTTTGTTTTATAGCTAGTGTACTTGGTCTTGCACTTTTGCTGGATTAATCCAGGACTTGCTACAGAGAACATAGTTCAGTTTGCTCTTCAGATTGCTCTGTGCTTAAAACAACTAACACTTTTTATATATTCTGATAAGTATTTTAACTCAAAACAAACCATCTTAAGCATTACAAAAGAAAAATCCCGTTCAATATTTGTGTATAAATATATATTTCCCAGTTGTGGGGCAAGTTCTCCAATAAAAAACAGAGGGAAAGAATTTCAGCATTATTAATTGGGCTACTATTAGTAAATGTAATCATGTGTCATTCTTCTATCTTTTCCTAAATAAAGCTTTTTCCAGAAGGTAAAGGGCATCAGGCTTGCTTGCTTACTCATTTGCTGCCCTTCTTTCTGGTGTTTCCTGATGATGTAAACAGGTATTTCAGCAGGATTTGTAAACTGATCGCTTAACTGGGCTCATTACTTCTGTAGTGGTGCCATGTAAGTTATGTTGCTGCCTGTGGCTCGTTAGGTTACTAAGAATGCAGAATAGATTCAAAGTAAAGTAGAAAATATTGTTAGTTATCTACTGTATGTGCTGAGGAGTCAAAGGAAGTGTTGCAAACACTGCATTTGAGAAATTGCACCAGTCTAATTTCAAAGATAGAAGCAGCACTTCCTCTACCACTTCCCTGGGGAAATTAATTCATAACAAAATAGGTCTTACCATTAGTTTTTGGATTTAGTTGTTTTTTGTTTTGTGTTTTTTTAAGTCTTGTAATCACTTCTACATTTATTTCATTACTCCTGGCTATAACTCTTGGGGCCACAAACACAATTTCACTTCTCTTTCCTGTTTATATATTTTAAATGATTCCAGACGTTTATTTGTCACTCCTTTCCATACAGCCAAAGCCAATAGATTCATTAATGTTTATAACTATTGGTAACAACACCAGACCTGAAATTTTAGCTGTAGATACCTCTAGCAGATTTGTCAGCATTTGGTAACAATGGTGTGTGCCAGGCTGTGATTTTTAAACTGGAATTGTTTAGCATGGTGGCCATTTTCCAAAGAAATTCTCTGGTTCTTTTTGAATATGCAGGAGCCACCATTACTCTTGTCAGAGTAATTTCCCAGTTCTTTCACATTTTTTTTAAACAATATTTAATATTATGAAAAGACTTTTATTATATATTTTCCCTGCTGTATTTCAACAGAGTTATTTTACAAAAATAATCTGCACTATTTTTCCCAACAAGATTATAGGCAACTCTATATTGTTTGGTGTAGGTGATTTTCATATCTAATTTGATACTTTTGTTTCATTTTTGAGGGCATAACATGCTTCCATTTTTATGAGTGGTAGAAGTATCAAGACTCAGCTTTTTGATTCAGAAATCAGTCGATGCCTGCAAAACTGCTTTGGCTAGTTCAATTTTATTTCTTTTTAATGT
The DNA here is from genome assembly GCA_013399075.1 of Chloroceryle aenea. NCBI lineage: Eukaryota > Metazoa > Chordata > Aves > Coraciiformes > Cerylidae > Chloroceryle > Chloroceryle aenea. The sequence continues at coordinate 649,312 of VWZY01001213.1, read as the reverse complement.
TTGGCTAAGAGTTTAGTTGAAATCTGTTCTTGATAGTGGTGTGGTGTGTTCTGTATAGTTTGTGGTTTTTTGTTAGTTGTTTGTTTTTGGTGGGGGGTGTTTGCTTTATTCTGTTTAGTGACTTTTTTTGTGTACTTCATTGTGGATGGTTACCAAAATCCACATTTCCCTGGATCATTTCTCTGTTAGGGAAAATTCAACAGCTGGGAAAGAGAAATAAGGAAGGAGTCTGACTTAACTGTTGTGTTAATAAACTAATGACTTGAGCTCTGAGGACTATATTTCATGTTAGTTCTTCCTCTATCTTTCACTGCAGTCTTAGGTTCAAGCCATGTCAGTATTCCACCGAGAAAGCTGTATAATCCTTCAGGGCAGTTTTATTGATGGTTGACCACTATCCATTCTCAATATAAAACCTATAAATATTGAAACTGATGCAGTTTATTGTATTTCATTCATTTCCATGTAGTGAGCTGCCAGTTCTGGTACTTGGTCATTCAGGGAATTAGCTCTTGGATAACTGGTTGATTGCTTCCTCTTTAATGTCTGTCTTCAGGGTGTGTGAGAATGGTCAGTGTGCCGGAGTAACAAATGGAACACACAGTACTACTGCTGAGATGAAGAAATCAAAACATCCAGAGTTGGGTATGTTTTTATTTTTTACTCTTTAGCAAGATTTAGCAAGTGCTGTTCTAGGGGTACAGCAGGAAAACATTCACTTCTTGTGATTGTGTCATTCAGGAGATGTCTGTGATGCACCTACTGTTCCGGTACCTTTGCCACCTGCACGACCTCCTACCAGAGACAACCCAAAACACAGCTCTTTGCTCAACAGGACACCCTCCGATTATGATCTTCTGGTGCCCCCTTTAGGTTGCAGACTTTTTGCTGATTACATTTAATGGTTAACGTTGCCTAGGTGAAACAAATGCCATGTTTATTGCAAAGCAACCAGTGTTGAGTATATTAGGAGTACCAAACAGGCTGTGGGCTAAATATTACAGCTGTAAGTTAATATTTATGTCAATGATCTGTACTTTATATCTGTCTGTAAGCCCTCATGCAAGACAGACAAGAAGGCATACTGAATTTGTATTTAAGCTATAAAGAAAAGCAAAACCATTTTCCCTGAAATAAATTCTATTTCTTGTCCCTTCATATGAAGTTTGAGCATTGCAATTTAATGCTAGAGTGGAGGGGTTTTGCTACTGCAGCTTAAATAATTCCATTTCTTTTATCAAATATAAAGAAGAATAACAGAGAGGTGGTGTTTAAGTCAATGAAAACTAAACTAAATTAATAAATTTATTTCTGGTTTGGGTTTTTTTCCATTATCAAAAGGCAGTTCAAAACTCACTAGAGTCTCCAGCCACCAAAAGCTATCTTTTCCAACCCTGATTTCTGTTGTGTTCTCCTACATGAAATTCAGTGAGCTCTACATATATAATGGGCCTGTCCTGGGCCACCCCCCCATCTTCATTGACAAGCTCAGCTGCATGTTAGTGTCTGTGTGTACATGTCATCGTCCAGTTTTCTGGGTCCATCTTCCTGCTCTGTGCTCTCTCTGGTCCCTCTGTGTAATCTGAGAGAGTACACAGAACTGAACACAGGAGAACACATGAGAATCTTGCTGCTTGGTAGCTCTGGTACCATCTGCATCAACTTTTGTCTAAGTGGTACATTCTTTTGCCAAGGTCTAGAAAATTCAGCTTATATCTGGTGTTGGAGCTTTGGAAGAGCAGATAAAGATAATACACAGTAAAAATATAGCAGATTCAATGTAGTTGGCATTGGCATTTAAATACAAATATATTTGCTTAGCCACTGTAGTTGTTACTCTACAATGATAGCCAGTGAAGCTTTCATTATAATGTACTCTTTGCAACTCGGCCACTAAAAGAAATCTCTCTTCTCATCCCAGTAAAGAAACTGAGCAATGCAAAAGGTCATTCAGAGCATGTTTTAAAGAGGATTGTCCATAGTAAGAGTCAGGTTTACATTTTCGTTACTGGAGTCACTTAACTGCTAGATGAACCCTAGGAGTAAAGGCCTCAGCAACCAGAGAAAAATACAAATTTCAAGCATCACTCTTTAGTCTACAGTTCTTAATTAAATTTTGTTAATGTAATAATTCTTTTCTAAAATGCAGGTGAAGATAACTCACCCCCTTCACTACCACCACCACCACCACCTGCTCGGCACAGCATGATCGAGCACACAAAACCTGCTGGCTCAGGAAGCCGACCTCCTTCAGGACATGAATTGTTCCTTCATCCTGGTAGGAATGCAAAAGAAATAATGCATTTCATTTCATTTTCCTTTATCACAAAACAGATAAGCTCCTGAAGTAAAGTTGTCATCAAGCTTCAAAAGTCTATTTTGTCTCTACTTCATCATACCAAATACTAAAAGATAGAGTTTTTTGAAAGGTTGAAATGAAACAACTCAGACTTAACCTTTCATTATCACAAAGTAATGAAATGAGGTCAGTATTTCTATACCAGGCTACACATTTTGGTAAATGGTATTTTTCTAGTAAGAGTTGTTTCTTGTGAAGGGACAATTTTTCTGTTGTAATCTGTGATACTGGTCTGTATCCCTTTGTTAACTCCGCTGTTTTCTGTAGCAAAATTTAATTCATTTTCAAGTTGGAACTTGAAGAAGAATAGAAAATAACAGAAAAGAACATCCTGCTTTGTTAGCACTGTTGTAAAATGTTGCTGCAAAACTATTTTAATTGTGAATGCAGTTGTAGATAGACACCTCTGGTTCCTAACATTTTTGATGAGTTAAGTTTTCACCCATGTCTCCCCATGAAGTATCATGACACTTCTTCAGAATGATATTTCACCTCTAAAAGGTGTCTTTTATAGTGTATAAAAGACATCTTTTATATATATATTTTAAAAGCTTTTTTTTTGTGGAAGCTTCCAAAGAACATTGGTGTCTTCAGTTCACCTATCCTGGGAATAATTTCAGTGATTATCTACCTTGTGGTGTGGTTAGATGTCTTCCTCCTCCTTTCTGTTTTTTTTGGCTTGGTTTTGGTTTTTGATTTATCTTTTTAGAAACTATAGGTAGAAACACTGGAGTATTTTAGCAATAGTACCACATGAAGGCCAGAAAGTAGGTGATAAGCAGTCACCTGCACTCTGTAATGGCCTGACAGGTTGTCGTGTGTTTGGCTGACCTTTGTGAATGGTACTAGTTGCAGGATAAAAGTGAGCTAGTTTAGGTTGAACTGAAATGGCCTTTTATGGAATGTTTTGTTATGTATTTTTTCGCCACCAGTCAAGGCCTGACATTGAGTAATTTGCCAAAACTCTGCATATTTCATAATGAAAATTCAGCTCAGTGTGTTACTTTCTCATATATGCCTCTGATTGTGTCCAGGTAACAAGACAGCATATCACAGGATGTAAAGGTTGATCTTCATAAATACAAGGCCAGGAATTAATCTGTCTTCTATACTTCAAAGTAAAAATAATTTAATCTTCATCAGACCAGTCTGAACGGGTCCCTTGATTGTATCCTCTTTTGCAGAAACACACACTGCACCATTCAGTTCTAATGGGAATGGAGATTTAAAATAGAAGCCTGGACAAAGAGGCACATGCAAGCTTCATCTGTCTGTGTGCAGTTCCCAGAAACATGCAGAGTTTTAAATTATTAAGAGTTATTTCCAAATAATCTATAAGAAACACTGATAGTGTTAAAAAACATTTAATAGCTTTTAATTAAAAATCTGGAAAATGCATCTATGACCACATATTGTTCTTCATATTTGCAGCAAATACAATCTTAAAAGCAGAGGTTTTCATTAATATTAGAAGCATATACATCCCCTTAGGCATGCATGGTTGTGTGGATTGGTCTTTTTTTATTCATATGGTATTTCTAAAGCTGTATTATTCACTTTGCATCTTGTCAAATAAGCTGTTGTAGATGATTTATGATGAGTTTTTGATGATTGGTTTCTGTACAAGTCTTAGGGGTGATTTCTCAGCTATCCATCAGAGCCTGTCAGATTACAATAGTAATCTCATCATCAACAACAGCAAAAAGTTGCACTTGCATGCAAACACTGTTATGAGTCAAGAGCAGAAGCCAGGCCCAGGATGATTAAAAACCCAGAGTTAGCTGCTCCCGCAGCCAAAAAAAAAAAAAAAGCAATCTCTCTCAACATCTACCCATCTCTTAAACACTTCCAGGGATGGTGACTCCACCACCTCCTTGGGCAGGGTACTCCAGTGCCTGACAACCCTTTCAGGAAAGAAATTCTTCCTAATATCCATCCTGAACCTCCCCTGGTACAACTTCAGGCCATTTCTTCTTTCCCTGGTCACTAGAGAGAACAGACCAACTCCCACCTCGCTACAGCTTCCCTTCAGGTAGTTGTACAGTGCAATAAGGTCTCCCCTCAGCCTTCTTTTCTCAAGGCTATACAGCCCCAGACTCATAAGATCTGTGCTCTTGTTTTTGTCACTTCAAGGCACAGTTACATGTCTACTATGCACGTGTTGAATTTGGATGTATATGTGCACAGGCAGTGATGGGACATCTGTTTAGATTCATACTGAGTGGAGCCAGCTTTAAATGCAGCTTCCATGCATCAGCCCTCCCTCTACCTCCAATATTAATTCTGATTATTTTAAGGCACCTTTTATGTTCTGTTATTACAGATCCCCATTTTGATCCAATAACTGGTCATGTTCCTTTGCCACCTGCTCGTAGAGTAACTGGAGAAAATGTCAAAACAAATAGGACATCTCAAGACTATGATCAACTTCCTCCTTCTTCAGGTAAGGTAGAAACTATTCTTGTAGAAAATTACAACTTCATGAAGCAAAGAACTTTCATCCATAAAATCCAATGAGGCTTTTGTCATTCTGGGCAAGAAATGAGTGGTAATACTGCTTTACAAAAATATGAAATCATCAAAGGATAAAAGGGATTAAAGATCTGCAGTAAAGGCAGAAGTGGCTACCTGTTGTCTGGAGGTGTAGATGTCATGGCATCAGTTTCACTAGCTGCCAAAGTAAATGCTTATGGGAGTCATAGTATTCCTTAGTTTTGTGAGAAAGGGAGAGATAAAAAGATTTATAATGCATGTTATATATGTGGTGGTGTGAGGAATCTATTTGTCTTATGATGTTAACCTGATTGATTTAGGGCATTTTTATTTATTTATTTTATGATAGAAATTATGGCAATGCTGTAACTACCTTTTAGAGCTATGGAGTTTTCCTGCAATTCTATAGTAGAACAATTTTTAGTGTTCCTAAATTATTGCAAGATGCTTGCTGCTTTAGATCTTGCAGCTTTCTGATGTCACTTAATAAATACTTTGCTATCTGTATGTTTCCCACAGCCGTCTTCTAAAACACCCACATGTGCCAAACTTTGCTACAAATACCATTCTAAATCAGTATGATGTACAGCCAGATATTCAATTTAATTTCAATTAAATGAAATCTATGTGATCGATCATGTCATACTCTTAATTGGAAAGTTGTTTTTACAATGGCATTAATTCCATAGAACAGAACTAATGAGCTTCAGGATGAACTGATTCACCTTCATCTATGATTTAAAAACAAAATGTAGAGAGTGTAGCTAATTCAGAACTTTTGGGTTTGCATTTATTCTGAACTAATCAGTTCACTTAGCAAATTATTCATTTCAGTCTTTTTGTATTGTGACTCTGGAAAGGAAATCTGGTTCACTCTAAATTCTAATTATAATTTAGCCACTGGCTCCCTAGAGTAGCATAGGGAGTCCTTTAACTTCTGTGCTTTGGTTTGACTGTTTTTAAGATTGCTGTCATGATGTTTAACCGAATCATGGACATGTAATGAGAAATTTATTCTAATTCAGCAGCATATTCAGTATTGAACATTTAAGAAGTATTTTTCTGCTATACACCTAACTATCTCAAAGGCATGTTTTTTTCAAAATTCAACTTTCTAAAATTATTACAGGAAAAGCAAGAGAAGGAGATATTGCTAGTAGTTAGCATGCTTTATCAGGGCACAGCCAACATTACATGGGAAAGGTAGAAGAAAATTACACCTCTAGCATGAATGTCTGCTGCATTCTGAATTTAGCTATTCTGTAAGAAATGGATTCAAATGTCTAGTTAAGTATATTTGTCTGCTGTCTTTTCACTCACCTGGCCTTATTAAAGCACTTGAATGGAAATTGAAATTCCTTTACACAGAAATATTAGGAGTAGGGTGTCCCACTCTATTTCAGGGTGGATTTCAATTAACCCTAGGGGGAATCATGTGCCAAAGGAATGCAAAATATGAAGATTGTACCTGACAACTTAATGGACCAACACGTGCAGTTACTTCTTTCTCACTTTCTCCCTGCTCTCTCAGTTCCTTAGTATAGATATTCCCTGGGTATGCTCTGTTCCTGTACCCCAGTTAGATTAGACGTGGCTGCTTGCCACTTCTCCACAGAGGGCCTTGTGCAACGAGCCTTTGTCACCTGGTTTTCTGATGCTTCTCAGCCTGTGAGTGAAAAACTGTGGAATGCATGGAGAAAGCAGCAAGGGAAGAGAGGAGGGCAATTTCACAGCAGAGAGGAATAGGCAGTTGGCATTGTTACAAATATCCCCTTCCCACTGTGCCATGGAGCTCTAACCTTAGAACTTTTTCTGCGCTTTTTAAACATTTATTAAATGAGCTTCTGTCTGCATTTATACTAGCTTGTTACCTAAGGGTTAAACCATTAATTAAATTTCACAATTAGAAAATCTATCTGACTTTTGAGTTAGGCATCCATAGTGGCTGAAAACATCAGAGAGCACGGGAGGTTGGGAAAGAAAGTCCTGCTTAAATACCTCTATCTCAGTGTCCAGATGGACATGCAGCTTAGGCTTAGTATGTTTAAGCTCAGGATCCAATATGATACCCAGCTTCAGCTAAAACTTTAAATGGATGTGTAGATATTGAAAGAGATGTCAGCACTTAAAAAAATAATAATGGGAATTGAGAGAGGGCTGAAGATCCAAAAGTATCTCTCTGTGCTCTAGGGAGTTGTCACTGTAGTGAGAATAAAATGCTTATGCTGCAAATCTGCTGACAGAATTAAATAATATTTTTCCTTTATAATCTCATTTTTTCTGAAATAAGTGAAATGAAGAATTTGAGCTTGTTTCTAATTTGGTTTTTAGTGGTTAACCACATTTCCTGAGCTATAGTTTATTTTGCAAACCACTCTGTTTCACGGATCTTCCACACCTTCACAGTGGGTTTAGATCTGCTTAAAGTGTATTTACTAGCATATTTAGTGTTTACATAATTATTTGCATCTTCAGAGAGAAAAAAATCATTAAAAGCATGAAATAACCCTTAGTATCTGTAGGTTGTGTCATAACAACTTGCAAGGAAAATAGGCGATGGAATTGGAAAAGAATAATCTTAGCCCCTTACCATAAATTTTTGATCAGGTTGTTCTCCCCCATTAGTTATATGAATATCACCATCTTATTAAAACTATTTGCTTATTTTCTCTGAATTAAAAAGTGAAATTAAAATTAATAGTAACACTTTCATCTGAATGCATGGAAACTAAGTCGAGAGAAAAATACACCTTGGATAGCCATGCACTATTGTGAACTATTTTCATTCATCCGACATGTTTAATGCACTCAGGTGAATTACAGTTCTTTCCATCCAGTGTTATAATGAGGTAGCATGTTGTAACAGCAACATAAAAAATAAAACATTCTTTCATCACTGAAAAACTGTCTCTGAAGTACTTAACGCTGCAAAATGCCATTGCTGTCAGTGTAAGCAAGAAGAAGGTCTCACAGCAGAAATTCCACTAATTTAGCTCTCAAATTCACTGTTGATGGAACTTTTTAGAACACTTTTTGAAGGATTAAAGACTTTTTTTTTTCTTTTTTTAATGCTTTGCTCTTGGAAGTGTTTTCTGCTCTATGCCTGCTTGTATTTAAGCTTCTTATTGTGGAATCAGTGAGGATAAAGAGGTCTCAGTAAAGTACCAAGTTTACTTGAGCACAAAACTCTTGACTCTGAGAAGATTAGCAACTTTGACTATTAGCTTTTTTCATCAGCACATTATGATTTTCAGCACCAGCATTAACTGTGAAGGTAACCTTTCTGTGGAAGAGAAGAAAAGGGGAGATACTTCCAAGGGGGGACTGGAGAAGTATCATGTTCTGTTCTCACCACTTAAAATAATTGGACTAGAGGGTTTTTCTAGAAACCAGTTATTTCTGTACTTAAGCATAGCTGCTGTGCATGCAGTGAAGTGCAGTTGACTAAATGGAGTCTGCAAGATGTATCAATAAGTCAAGGATTTTTCTTACTCAAGGCATATTGGGTTGGATTCCTCTTCTGCACAATTTAGGGTCCTGCATAAAATTTTTATCAAATCTGTGCTTTTGTTCTTTGGTGTTTTCTTTTGAAACAGACTAAGGGACAGTACTCAAACTGTGGGTTGAGAGTAGAGAGCCTTTAAAATTGTAACTGGCTTTTTTCACCATCTTTGCTGTTTAATGCTTTCTTCTGACTTGGATAATTTAGATTGTAACTTGCATGTTATCTGTTATATCTGCTATATTATTAATATATTATCATATTATGAAAATAGTATTTCACTGCATTATTTCCATGTTGGCTATTCTTGAGGAATTTGGCTTCTGTCTGAATTTTAAATGAGGTATATCAATGAATTAGAATATCTCTTCATGTTTCTTTAGAATTATACTTTTTAAACTGTTTCATGAGGCTTCACCTATGTATAACACATTTTTAAGCCAATTTATAATTATTTCTATCTCCTTTATTTAAAGCAGATGGTTCACAAGCACCAGCCAGGCCCCCAAAACCACTTCCCCGGAGGACTGCACCAGAAACACACCACAGGAAAGCATACAGCTCTGACAGTTCCACAGAAAATGTGGATGCAAAAATTGCAAAACTTATGGGAGAGGGCTATTCCTTTGAAGAAGTCAAGAGGGCACTTGAAATTGCCCAGAATAATGTTGATGTGGCCCGTAGTATTTTAAGAGAGTTTGTCTGTTTTCCTCCACCGGTGTCCCCGCGTCTCAATCTATAGCAGCATCAAGACTTTCTTGAAGCATGGGAATTCTGCATATAAATGTGTGGATTCAGGAAAAAGAGAAAGAAGAGAATGGAATATTTTTCTTTCATCCTTAGTAGAAGGGTGTTTGTTTCCAGCCGTTTATCAAAGGCTCATGGCTGCTCTGATCAAGACTTATAAATATTCTGAGGCTTACGTATTTTTGCTAGCCATACTTTTTTAAATCAGGGTTGAACTGACAAAATAATTTAAAGAAGTTTACTTCCCTAGAACTTTTAATCTGTGAAATGCTTTTTCTTGTTTACAAGTTGGCAAGTTACAGTTTTCTAGTTGATGCCTGTACTATGTTCCTGTTCATATTCCCTTGTATTTGTGGTCAGTTCTGCTGTAGCATTCCCAACAGTTTCCATGCTGACCACCCCGTCAACGAAATCATCACTTTCCAGAAGTTCTGTGTGTGTTCTGGATTTTTTTGTTCTTTTTTTTTCTCTTACAAGATGCTTTAATTGTTTTTGTTTTTTTTTTGG
>VWZY01001213.1:539219-639693 GCA_013399075.1 Chloroceryle aenea | reverse complement strand
TGGGGGGGGGGTGGTTTTTTTGGAGGGGGGGGTTGTTTGTTTGTTTGTTTATTTGTTTTTTGCATTTCAGCTCATCAGATGCAAAATGTGGCCTTCACTACTGATTTTTTTTCTTCTGAGATTCCTTTGCTTTGGAGAGAGGAAATATCTGAATGTAAAATGCATTATTCTGTCTATGAACTGCCTTTTTAAAGGTATTTTGACAGTATTGTTGGGCAGCTTTCTGTTTAACATGAATTCCATGACCTGTAGTCCTCAAGGTCTTTTATACAGTTTCCACAAAAACAAAAATCTCAACCAACAAATAAAATAATTCATTCAGTAGTGATACTGAGTTCTAACATGTAAAAGCTCTTTCAAATTTGTGTCTTTGATTGCAGATGTTCAAAAAAGCCAAATGCACGTGATAATACTGTGTTTTGATTACACACTAATGGCAGCGGTTCTCCGTGTAAACTGAGTCAAGCCAGACTAGAAGGAGTAATTTTGAAACTTGTTAGTGGTATTCAGGTAAATTCCAGCTCTAGCTTCTGTAAAGTAGAATGTGGTTAATTTTTTGTTTGAATGATTATCCTGTGGTTCATTGTGGCTTGGATCAGTTTGTGTTAACATGGAAACTTAAAATCTTTGATGCACTGTTAATTCCTAATGCTACTGTAGCAAAATTTTTTGCAAAGTTCTTTATTTAGTAACCTCCTCCTCTGTACACTTTATTATTGTCAAGTATATGTTTAATACCTAAATTCATTCACTCACTTTCCAGTTGCTTACTTGGAAATACAGTTTTGCTTTATGTGGTTAGTGATACTCCAGGCTTTGATGTTTTATTTTTGAGCCCAAATTGATGAAAGCCAAATTAAACATCTTCCCAGTCTTAGGAGAGAGAGAGAAGACGGATCTGTTCTTAGTATACTCAAAGTTAAAAGTCCAGTATACTCAAAGTTAAAAGTCCAGGTATGTCCAGAATAATTCTTAAGATTGCTGCTTTCTTGGGGTTTTTTTAAACTTTGAAATCTTCATTTATTTCATTTCAGTAGTACCATGTGATAGTTGAAATATTTTTCACATTTTGGGATATGACCAGTATACAAGAATTTTCACAGTATATGAAGCTGGTTGTGAGGCATATATATTGCAGGATTCAAAGTAACTGGTAACACCCAGTGGAAATTAACTGTGATTGCTCAAAGTCCACTGTTTCATAAATAATTTATTCTTAAAATTAAATAAATTATATTGTAGCATAACAAAGCATAGCGTGGATATCATTAATCTACTTCAGTGATAAAAGGTGATGAGGAGAATTCAGGGTGTAGGGAAGACCACCTGTTCCATTTTGATTTAAACAAATGATTCTGAAGTTATGTTCTAGAAAAGGGCATTTGCAGCTTTCTTCAAATGTTCAGTCCTTGAGTACAGCTTATGAAAAGTTTTGATTGAAGTTATAGTCTGTGCTTTTAGTTCAAGCAAATTTCTTTCTCCTGTTTTGGGAGAAAGTTTTGTGTAATCTTGAACCCTCATTCATTTGATTTGTTTACAACATCACTCTAGCATTTTAGCTAACTATAAATTCTGAATGATTCATGCTATTAAATTAAACACTCTGGCTGCACTGGAATTACTTAAATGAGGTTCTAACATAACTGCCAGCATAGCAATGATGACAGTGAAAAAAGAATGCTTTACAGCGATGAGCAAACAAACTGCAGATTGTTTTGAATTTTGAAGGGTAATGGAGATCTCACTTTCTCATTTTTATGCAGCAGCTTAGCATAAGTTACATCCTTGTATTTCTGTTAGAGGCTGGAACTGCTGCTGGATAGATGAAGGCTTTTAAGTTTTCTCGTTGTCCTTTCTGTTTGTGACCATCAGTGCCACGGTGTTGGGGTTTTTTAGTATGTGTTAAAAAAAGCTTGTGAGCTTTACCTGAGGGGTAACTTGCAAAGAGCTCCATTAATCTTTAAATGTGTGTGCTAATCTAAATATTGGAACATGAAAACTATTTCAAACCTGTTTTGGTTAATAGTTTTAAAGTCAAACAGAGTGAAATTGCTTTGCCAGAGTGTTGATGTTTACTGTGCAGGAATTTATCGGCTTAAAATAAATTAATCTGGCCACAGTCTAGTTCTCTAAACATCCTAGCCTTTGAAAGACTAGGAGTTTGAGCCTGGCAGTGTGTTATGCACATATATAACTTTAAGGAAGACTGACTTCAGTGAGAGTGCTTTAATGAAGGAAATTAAACTCAGAAACATGTGCTGTCACATTTCTTCCAATTAGATGTCATTGCAGGCCTTCAACCATCATTCTGAGCTCTGTTGGCCTCACCTTTTATCTCCTTTAAGCTAAATTACTGCCTTCTAAGCAATTTGGCTGAATCAGAAGTTGAGCAAAGTAAGGGGACATCAGCAGCATGGATCTTTTCCAAAGGCTATGAGTTGAAAAGATTGAAATCATGATAAAATAAATGAATTTAATATGATCAGCCATGTTAATAGCTTGGCTGGAACCCTAAAATGGCCACTGGTAAAATTTGCTAATGTTCAAGTATCTCAAGAATGCATCTGGCACAGGTTTATTTTCATAATGTGAATTTAGGAAGTTTTGTACCAGGATCATTTCTTCTGTTATATTTCTCTCATTTTCATCTTGAAGCTTTACTTTGCACTGATGACTCTGACCTGAAAGCATTTAAATTTGTGACTTAAAGCTTGACAAACTTTGAAGCAAATGAACACCGTATTCTCAGCAAATTCAGGTACTACCCCTTGACCTGGAATCTAGTGCTTTTAAAAATGACTTCTTGAAAAAGGACTTCAATAATTTCCATTTTGAAGGATTTTCTTTCAAACAACTATTTTATCTGAAAATGCCTTTTATAAACTTGTCTAACATGTGGCAAACTTAGTGCTGTGTTCAATTAATTTATATTTCATTCAACATTCTTTTTAAATTTTGGTATTATGTAAGCTCAAGTTCTTTATCTGTTCATGTAAGGTATTTTATAAAATTAATGTTAACAGAATGTTGGGTTGGTCTGTGATTTTTCAAGACTGTTTCTCTGTTATGGGACATTATCACCTTTTGTACTGCTGCTTTATAGCCTGTCGAATGTAGAGGTCTTCAGAAACTATTGTTTTGTTAGCCACAAAAATGAGGCCTTGCTCTAAAATAAGATGGATTATTGCATTGAGACTTTCACTTTATACCCCCATACATTACTTCATTTCTAAATTTCAGGAGGGAAAAAAACCCAAAATTCTATAAATTGGCATTCATTTTGGAATGAGCATGTAGTAGTTGTATGGCAGAAAGATGACAATCATTAGATATTTAGAACCCAGTGTGGTGAATTCATAGTCTGACTGGACAGTATTTTAGAAGACATTTTTTTCCAGAAGAAAATTACAATAAGCTCACACTATTTTTCTTTAACATGCTGTACATTTACATTCTCAAGCATTGTACTCTTAATGGAAAAGGTATTTCAGGAGTGTAAAACTTTTCCTTCTGTTACTCTATTCCAGCATTCTGAAAAATACTGAGAAAATCTAACCCCTCTACTATGTATGACAATGCAATTATTAGTATATAAAGCCTGCGGGTTGGATTAGACCTTCAGTGATGAGATTTCCATGGTACATTCTTCAGTCTATGTTAAATCCTTGCCCATTATATAGGCCACTAGTCATATTAGTAAGTGGAGAAGTTAACTGTTTGATATACCTGTCTGTGGTATTAGAGCTGCCTCTTTCTTTCCTTTTTACTCTTCTGATGTGAAAGTCAGCTGTCACTTCATTGTATTAGAATCAAATTTCGGCAGCTGGGTGCTCTAGGAATCTTTCAGGAATTTTTTAGAGACTTGGTCATTAATTCTGTACATGGTACTTGTTTCTCAGTTTCAATAAGTCTCCATAAAGAAAATTATAAATCTAGATTGAAAAAAACTTACTTTGGCACCTAAACATTCCGTTTACCTCTAGCATGTTCAAAATAAATTCTGAATTCCAAATCTCTTCATCTTAACTCACAAAATAAATCTTAAATTTGTGAATCTTAATCCCATAACCTTCCTGAACATTGCAAGGAATTTAAAGGCCTCAGAATAATAGGAAACAGTAGGAACCATGACAAGATTTATGCTTCCTAGCCCTGCCAGAAACAAAAGCACAAACCCATTGAACACTGATCTTCTGAATGTGAAGATGCTTGCATCTATCTTGATCTGTGAAGGAATCGACCAATCTACAATAATACTTGTCTGACAAAAAGTCAGCTGCTTTTTTTTTTCTTTTCTTTTTTTTTAATTTCCCCTGTCTCCAGCTGGCATATACAAGATTTAGCTGTTTTGAACTGCCTGGATGTCTAGTGCAAGTGGAGTGTTTGTTAAGATAACTCCAGACTTCAATTACTGTGTCCTTCTCCAAAAAGGTCTTTAAATTGCAGGGTGTTTTGGAGCAGAATGCCAGCGTCTTAGCAGCAGAGGAAAGTGTGAAGTAGCACTCTGCTACAAACAAAAGCTTCGTAAGGATTTAAGTAGAAACACCTTTAGTTTAGAGCTTATTATCTTGGTTTTTAATGAGTGTGTAGATTTATGTGCATTTGCATGTACATGCTAGTCCAGTGAAGTGTGGAGGAGAGAGTATTCCAGCTGATGCTAGTCTGCAGAGTTCACAACTAGGCAGTGGTACTCAGCTCTGCAAAATACTTTCCCCTTTTGGATAGCTGAATGAATCTGGAGAATACTTGAGCTATTATAGTCATCCATGTTTTAAAAGGCAAATGTTTCTTTCTAGCTAGCTGGGGAGGTGCATATATTTACTCCAAAATAGAAAGCTTTCTTACATGTGTCTGTGTAATGATTAGGACACTGGTGAAAACACTCCCTAGTTTTCATTAGACCACAATGCAGCGAGTGCCCTAAGGAGAACTTGTCTTCTGTTAATATGCTAATTGAATTATCACTGACTTTCAAATGCTGTACAAAAATAATATGTCATTCAGAAATAACCTCCAAGGTAGGGGCTGGTATGGATTATTGAAACTATTATCTTGCTTGAACATGTGACTTTCGGGGTTTCCTCTTGAAGTTTACATTGTCATTACCAATTCACTGTGGTCCATATAAAATTCTTGGACCATTATTTCAGAATTTTTATTCTCTATAATCTTTACTGTGACTGTTATCAGTTGTATCTTTATTATCTAGGCTCATACTCTGCAATTCAAATTGCCCTGCTCTCTCATCCCATCTTGGGCCAAGTTCAGCCTTGCCTTTGTCCCCCAACGCATGCATCACTTGCATCATCATCTGCTCCCTCCAGACTGTTTTTGTTTTTTTTGGTGGTTTGATTTTTTTTTTCCTCACTCCAAATCTCATCACAGTGACATTAGCTACCAGCATGTCCTTCATCTTAGTTATGATAGACACTTGACAGTTTCCCATCTCAGCTGGTGACTACATCTATATTTTCTTCTGGAATTCCTCATAAGTGTTCTGCTAGTCTTGTCTGTCTCAATCATCATACAGATTTTTCCATGCCATACTTAATGTCCTCTGTGAGCACAGTTGTCCAAATAGATTCAGAATTCTGTCTGAAAGCCTGTTTTGTTAATATCACTGGCATTTTTTCCTACTTCCTTCTCAGTCTGGAAATACACTCTTGTATTTCATGATTTGTTTGTCAGGGACAGAGACAAAATCCTCTGCTTATTTCAGCAGATCCCTATTCTGTTTCTGAGGTGTGAAAAGAAACTAATAAAGACATCCTCTCCTAATAACAGTCCGTGTGTTTGAGTTGGCTTATGTCTCAATATGAGAGCTAAGAAGTTTGTCCAATAAATGTGGTTTGTAGCTATGAAAATCAGAGTTATATGTGATTGCTACTAGTACTGAGTGAGGCGCAGGTTGAAGCGATGAATTCTCTAAGATGTGTCAGTGAAGTTGGGAAGTCACTTGCTGATAAAGGTAACTGATTGCCAGGATAAAAGATTCACTTTATAGCTTGATGTCAAATAAGTATCCTCTATCCTGAAAATTCTCACACAGAAAAAGTAACAACACAACATCTGAATTATTTCACCAGTGAGCCCTGGAAGACCTTTATTCTGCCTTTGTCAGGTAACCTTCCCCACAGGCTGGTTGTGATAATGTAATTTTGTATCTTTTTAGGTGAACGGGTATCTGCAATCATGACTGTAGATAAGAGGGTTCCTGGTTTTTCATGCTGCTGCTTGAGGCAGTAGACATTCCAGTTTCCTCAAAAATCCAAGAAATGGGCAGCTTACATCAGGTATCGTACAAATGTAGACTACCTCCGGAGATAAGGCAGCTGGATGGTGAGGGACCAGTTTGAGAATGCAGAAGCTGAGTGAGCAATGGGTTGGAGAAGGTGGTGTGTTAGAACCATGATTTATCTCGGAGGAGCAGGCAGAGCGTAAGGGAAGGAGGAGGGTGGGAGCAGGGGTGCAGGGGAAGTGCTGAGAGGACAGTGTGGAGAAGTGAGAGAGGACAGGTAGAATTTCAAAGCATAAAACAGAAGGAAAAGAAGCCTGACATCTTAGGAAAAGTTTATTTAAGTGTTTTGGGTGTGGGTGGAAGCAAGGGTGCATTGAACCGTGCTTGGGGCACAGCACAGTCCCATGAGAAGGGCATTATGTGCCTGCAGGTAACATTCATAGGTGTCCTGCACCATAGTTAATAGCCTTATTTTAGTGCTTACGTTCACACTACAACTCTTTGTGCCAACCTGATGCGGTCTCTGGCGCAGCTCTGAAATTCTGTGTGGCAAACTACTCGGTCAGTTGTCATAGCAACACATTTTTGCTAGCGGTTTAGTGTGGTTTCCAGGCCCTTCAAGGCTTTCCTACAGGTTTTGAGGTTTAGTTCTAGCAAGAAGACTATTGGCAATAGGCAAAGCTGGCTTGGAGTTAAACACACTTATCTCTAGGTGTGTTGGCATCCCTTCCTATGATGTGTTGGTGTTGCTGAGAAAAAAGTCTCCAAGACTATTAGAGAGGCAAAGTCTTAATTGTCTCTGGGCTTTCTTTTTATGATGTTGGGTACTGGCTGACCAGGACACTGCTGCAGGCTGCAAACCTGCCATCAGGCTGGTGCTCGGTTCCCTTTGTAACCACATCCCATAACAACTCCTAAGGGCCTGAGGCCATATTAAAATTATCTGTGTCTTCATTCAAAGATACTGTGGGTCTGCTTTTCACTTGCTGTGGCTGGATAACTTGCTGTATTCACATGGTGTAGAATTCAGCCTATCCCAAACCCCATGTGATTTCCATGCTTATTTAGTGGTTGATAGCATTTGCCTTGTGAAGTACACAAGGTTTCTGTCTGCGGGGGTGCACAGGACAAAGGTTAATATCTTGCTAGAGGTGAGTACAGCAGTATGGACTAACAGGCAACACACAAGAGGCTCCTGTTGATGTACAAACTACCTTAGCAATGTGAATTCATTTTTCTTGGTTGAACCAAAACTTATTTTTTCAATGGTCTGCCCTTATAGGACCTTTTATTACTTGTCCTGTATCATCAGTGTATTTGAGCTCTCTCTGTTACAGTAATGTCCATGCCTCTTCAGGCTGCTTGGACTTCTCCTTTTCAAGACTGTAGCAAAGTCTGTCAAGGTGCTGTATGAGATGTGTAGAGAGGGACTGGTTGACTAATTTGTCAGTAGTATATGTTTGTGGGATAAAAGGGATTTCAGAAGAAGCATTGGGTTTTTTGTTTGGTTATTTTTTTTTAAGAGAATGTTTTTTATGTTGGAGAAGCTTTTATTTTCAGTTTTCAGGTTTTGGAAGCTATCACACATGCCTATAAAGAAAGGAAAATGCTAGTAGTTGGGTTTTTGAGGGTTTTTTTGATTGTTTGTTTTGTTTGGTGTTGGGGTTTTTGTTTTGTTATTTTTTTTTTCTTTCTTATTTTTCAAGGTATATATTGAATTGTGGCCTTCAGGGAGCTACATATTCTCCAGCTTCTTTTTTTTCTCCCTGGTTAATCAACAACTTAGAGAACTTCTGCTTCTTACATAGTTTCTGAAATTATGCCAACCTACTGATTGTTCAACAGTTACAGTGCTTGAACAAGACATTGTTATCTATCTCTTGGTGGCAAGTCAGTGACAACAGGTAAAAGGTTTATCAGCGGAAACAGGGGAAGGAGGGATGTGAGTGACACAGAGACCTACAAAGGAAAAGAATTAAAACAGGTAAAGAAAATTCTCTTAAGGAAAAAAGGAAGGAAAAAAATGGTTCATTTGATAAACATTATTTCACCAGAACTAAATGAGAAATGTAAATAACGTCATTAGCTAAACCACAAATGATTGTAGATAATATGACTTAATAATTCTATTTAATTCTGTTTTAAATTAATAGCAAGTGTTAGACAGAAAGAATAGACCTTTCATTTATTCTTTGTATTCTTACCAAAATATGCTTAGTTAACATCTTCTAAGTTTAGAAAATATTAATAAAATTAAGTGGGTTTGAAATTGATAGTGAGAAATGATCAAATATTGCAAATGAATGACTGAGCAAAGAAAACTTCATTTGTAATTTGGCAGTTTCATATCAGAGTCCAGTCTGGAGAACCTGCTAAGTCTAGAAAACGTTGAGACTTTCCTACAGTAGAGGACCTCCTCTTAACACTTGGGAAGGCTCAAAATACATGTAAGTAAGAGGGTGTAATTAATTTGGGGATGGATTTGTGTGTTACAGGAATGCTAATTTAAGCCTTACCCAGCCATTACACTTTATCCTGCATTAAGTGTCATCAGCATGTAGTCCAGTTCCACGTTTGTTCTTTGTGCAGAACTTAACAACAGCTTATTCTTTGAAATGGAAGGTTGGATTTTTTTTCCTCAGCAAGGAAATCTGGGATTCAGTTTTCAATGCAGTGGTAGAAATCATTTTTCAACTACAGAGCAGTCATGCTGTGACTATGCTTTATGCTCATTGTTTGCATTAAATCGTAGAGTCATAATGCTGACAACTATTATTGCACAAATATAATAAAATTATTTGGGGCAATTGTGATACCTCAGTTTCAGGCAGTTCAGTGACCTCCTGATCATCCAGCATATTTTAAGATGTCTTAATTGGTGCACTTAAAATTATCTGTGCACCCAAAATCGATAGCTGCTTTTGGTATCACAATTGAAGTATTTATCCAGAGAAACTCTGTGATGTTCATTTGGTAGATGTTCCAGTGTGTAGAAGGCAGAAGGGGAGGGAGGGGATGAGAGAGAGGGGAGGGAGGTGCCCTCTTTCCAGTTCTATGTCTGCTTATAATGTTTAATCACTGAATTTTAGAGGTTTTATTTTCCGTGGTACTAGTAAAGCTAGTGAGTTTTGTCACTCAAGTAATACAATTTTTGTGTATTTCATCCAGATTAGATACCAAAACACATCTAGAGACTGCAGAGATTTGTGAGCCAGGCCAGCAGGGTAGTTTACAAATGTACAAAGGAGAGCAATCCTTTGGCATTTGTGTAAGAAACTCGGGAGCAAATTGGACAATACTTCATTTGCATGTGCACTGAATAACATGTAGAGAGAAGGGGACTCCCGGAAAAGACAGCCTATAATAAGTTTGGAAATGCTAGCCTGATCTCTGGGCTGCATGTCAGCTCATTTTTGCAACGAAAATGGGCTTTCTTGGATTTGAGAATAAGAAAGAAGGGGACAGTCCTTTAAGACTTTGGCACTGCTTTGCATTCTGCGTTTGCATCGATGAAGCTGGCCTCACTCAAACCATGGGATCACTTTTACAAAGCCATATCCTGACAGGAGGAAATGTTGCCTTTGTGTTTAGAGAGAAATTGGAGTTTGAGACTGAAACAAAAAATACCAGCTAATGACAGGATATTTGGTTGTGCAGGTTTTTTGGGGGGGTTGATAATTATTTTCAGTCCTTAACCTTTAATCTCTCATTAAGTTCTTAATCTTTAAACTGTGCTGAATAAAATCCATGATTTCTGAGGTGTTTGACCCTTCCCAGTTGGGAAGGGGGGACCTGGTTTATTTGTGAAAGCTCTGTCAGATTTACTTGTTAGGGGATGAGGGGGGTGGGCAAAGATTTGGTTCCACCAGATTCAGTGCACGTTGCTTCCAAAATGCTTTGGAAGCTGTTTTAGGAGTGGTGATACAAAACTCACATATATAGAGGAACACATCCCTTGGGCATAAAGCAGTGTCCCTGTGGTAAGCAGTAAGAAGTATGTGAAGATGGTTTATGTCTCTAAGAAACAATTTCAGTGATTTTGCTCATCTTTTGCTTATGCTGAGAAGCATAAATAATGTTTATTTTTTGAAAATTGTAGTTTAATTTATGATTACTGTAGTTTAAATACACATCATAAGTTTAGCTCATTTATTTGCTCTTCTGAAAGTGGAGGTTAGCATTGTACATGATGCTGAAGAAGGCAAACTGGAAGCTGCAAAACACCTATTCCTTGTTCTGTCTAGACAATGAGAAATCTGGCCATTCTGCAATTGTATTGTGATCAATGGGAGATAGGCCAGACTATAAATGATGGAACACAGCATTGCAGGGTCAGTTTTATGGTTTCTCCAAGCTGTCTTATTGGTGATTTTGGGTTGTTTTGCAAAGATAAAAATTTGACCGGTGTAAAGGAAGACTCAAACCATCATGGGCTCAGCAAGAGGTGTCATGTAAAGTTCAAAGGGCAGATGAAAACAATGGTATTTTCCTCCCAGTGCTGGGAAAACAAAATTCACCTGAGCCAAGGGACAGGGCTTACCATCATAGGGGTTTCTACAGTTTATTTCCCTTCTCCCTTAACTGTTCCCTCTCTTCTTCTTCAATAGATTCTCTTCCTGTTTACTGAGATTGTATGTGATGCAAGTATCAGTGATGTCTACATTGACACTGTGCTGGAATATAGAGTCTGAGAAGCTAAGATCCATATGAAGCGCTTGCTGTGGTATAAGGAGTAAGAGGCTAGAATTGAGTGGCACGGGGATGGCCTTCTGTGTGTTAATGGTGGAGAAATAACATTAAGAAACTGTTTAGAGGGAAAGGAGACAAAAAACCAAACAAAGAAAAAAACCAAAAAAATTTATTGCTTGATAAAGTGCTTAATTGAAGCTGAAAGAAAAAAAAATTGTCAGTGTGTGTCTGGTGCAGGACGATGATTTTGTAGATGTATCAGAGGCAAGTGTTGCTTCCTGGACACTACTGGAGTAGCGTATGTTAAAAGGAAGAAGATGATGTTTCAGTATCTGCCCTTCCATTCAGCTCTAAACTGAGCATCTTTGTCTTAGTACTTATATCCCCCAATGTCTAATTTTTATTACAGACCAAAATCAATCCACCTCTAACTCCAATATCTATCCCCATGGCCTGATATGGTGACTGCCATTTTATCACTCTTTGGATCGTACACATTTTATTGTATATATATTTTGATATATATCTATTGCTGCCAGTTTTTTTATTCACTTTCAAATACCAGGATTGTGAGACTACATAATGCTTAAAGTACATAAAGTACTTACAGCCTTTCAGTACTTAAAGGGGACCTGTAAGAAAGATGAGGCCCATCTTTTTAGCAAGGCCTGTTGCAACAGGCCAGAGGTTAATAGTTTATAAGCAAAAGAGAGTATATTTAGACTGGATATAAGGAATAATTTTTTTTACAGTGAGGGTAGTGAAACACTGGAGCCCAGAGGGGTGGTAGATGTCCTGTCCCTGGAAAAAATTTAAGGTCAGGTTGGATGGGGCTCTGAGCAACCTAATGTAGTTAAAGATGTCGCTACTCACTGTAGGCCTAGATGACCTTTAAAGACTCCTTCAAAACCAAACTATTCTATGGTTTCATGATGAAGACCATTTAAGGGAGGAAAATTTCACTTAAAAGCAGATCCTAACAAGTCTGTGTGATGGTTAAGGGATCTCAGTGTTTTTAAATGTAGCATGTTCAAGAAGTTGGGACTGCAGTTCCTGCTGTCAGTTTCTTAGGCTTCTGTCAAAATACTTAAGTCAGTGAAGGCTGACTTATATGACTTAATTCTATTGATTTCAAAAATCAGCTAGAAAGAAATAAGGTACACTTGCCAAAGCCATGATTTGAAATGAAAGACAATTAAAAGCTGATAGTCAGGGATAAAGTTCATTAGAAGTAATTTATGCTCTAATTAATCCAAGTATCTTCTTTTCTATTAAGCTTTTTCTTAATTTAATCGAACAAAATTTTGCTTTCTACTCCACTCTGACCTTTCCTCAACCAAAATTCCACTGCCTCAAAGTCAGGAGTCCAACTGCTGAGGTTTGGTTTTCTTCCCCTTCCCTCCTGCCCCAGAATACATTCCTTCCCCTGAGGAAGAAACCTGAAGAAGAGACCTTCAGGATGTTGACACAGAAATGCAGTCGGTTTGTCTTGTTGGTTGTTTTTTTATTTTTTTTCTTATCTTTGAGAGATTAAAGAAAGCACAGAAATTAAAGATATGTTGCTGTTTATATAACCCAGGGCAAAGATCCTTGTTACAGTGGTGAGACATGACCCCATTGAACTAGGTGCTGGACAAGTGGAGAACACAAAAAAAAAAAAAGACAGGTCCTCCACAAATAATTTTGTCCCTAATGTGAGGCAGAAACACATATTTCATACCCTGTTGTACTATAAATGGAAATAAGGGAAAAGTTGAGAAAATAGGGGGGAGTATTGAGAAAATGTAGGGGGGTACAAGAAAACTAGTATCTTGATGGGCACCATTTCTTCTGTATCAACAACTGTGAAAGGTAGCATGGGAATTTCAAGTGAGAAAAAATTTATACAGTATTGAGATACCTATGCAGATATTTGTGAAATGCAATTAGATTCAATTGGCAGACAACTGAAATATGGCAATGGGGAAACTCTTCATACCTGTGTAAACATTTAGGATCTTTCTTAGAACCTCCATTCTCTCTTCTAGTCCCATTCTCAGTTTAAGCAGATGCAAGTTTTTCACTTGTACTCTTACAGCTCTCTTCTCATAGTGTCCAACTAGTTGTGTCTCCTCAACTTCTTCAGTCTCATGCTTTATATTTTTCTCTTGGTTCATCTTATATGTATATATTCTTAGATATTCTCTAAGCTTCTCTCATCCCTTTTCTTTGTTCATTATGAAACTATTCCTCTGTTACGAAGGCTTTACTCGGTACATTTTGAAATCTTATATTCCCACCCTTGCTGACTTTTGCAGCCTAAGTACCACAGCTGATGAGAGCTTGTGCCTCTCTCCACAAGATCCTGACATGTCACACTGTGATCTTCCTCCTCCTTTACAATTTTCATTGCCCAGGAACATTCATCAACAATAATACTGCACTTCTTTCTTGGCTCTTTTGTTCTCTCCAGCGAGCCTCTGTCACCTCAGAAGCTGTTCTCTATCTGTTCCTTAGCTGTCTGTGCCATCCTGAAGTACCTGGCTTCCTTTAGCTTCCTGTCCCACTTTGTAGGTGTTGCTTTAAGTGCAGTTGTTTCTTGTCTGGACAGTCAAATATCAATGCAATATTGAGAACCTTAATGTTTTAAGATGAGATTAAGAGAAATCATGTTAAAGAGAAAGGACTAGTTTTATAGACTGGGAAAAGAATGGATATTTTTCCAGGTTTGTGGGTTTTTTTTCCCAACAACTTTCTTCCATCCACTTTCTAGCAAATCAAATGTTTTATAACAAAATGAGGGATGTATGTCTGCTTTGAAATAATCCAGTCTCTACCTTGTAACTACTTGGCTGTTACTCAGCATGGGAGAATTCCAGCTAGCCACTGCTGTTTGAAAAGATTGCTCAGTGGTAGGCCACCACCTTCATGGCATATCTGCACTACTTTAATTTACTTTTTAAAGTATATTCTTGTGTATTGTTTGTCTGCAGCAGGGGTGGTACCTTGGAGGATTGACTGTGCAGCTGCTCTGGTTTCTGTCTGTCTGCTGCAGAAGGTGCTGTGTGCACCCTGAGTGCTGTCATTCCTGACAACAGTGTTCCTATTATCTGCACCCTTAATAACTGGGATGTTTTTTCAGGAGTGTGTGGGTGAAGCAAGAACTTGGTTATTTTCCTCTTCCTCTTGTCTAATTACCTATGTCAGTCACATGCTTAAGGAAGACTGGAGGTCCCATCACTACCCAAGTCTATGGCCATAAGATCAAAACCAAATGGGAGACAATGATCAAATAAAGCAAAGTTGAAGATTGAAAGGATTTGGAATTGCAGTTGCATTGAAGATAAAGGATAAAATTATGGCAAATATATAAAGCTGCTGTTGGAGATTTATAGCCAATGAGATGTTTTGAAGGGAAATTAATAAGAGGCAAAAAAGGCTTCAGCTGGAAGATTGATTCTTTCTGCTTCACTTTCTATCAAGAGAAAAATTAGCAGGAGGGAGGCTTTCCAGGTTGGACATAATATAAACATGTAGGAGGCAGAGGAAGGAGGAAAGTAGAAATAGTCTTCCCGCTTGTGGCTTGTTTTGTTAACAAAAGAAGAAACAATAAGGAAAAAAGGCTCCGGGAACAGATTGATAGGTGGAGGTACAGCTCTTCTGAAGATTGTTTTAACACCAAAGCATGGAGTGCACTTAAACTTACCCAAAGGCGTGCTCTTTCCAAACTATGGCTGTCTGCTTTAGTTACTGACTCAGTACTGATGCACTGTATGTAGTGCTCCCCTGCACCCATGCAGACTTTCTCTTCAACACTGTTTTTGTTTTGATTTTTCAGCTTTCTCTCTGTGAAGGTTTTCCCATCAGAATTCAGAATTAGTTGAATATAAGGACAGTGATTTCAACCCTCAACTTCACAACTGCTTGACCAAAGTCTTACTAAAGGATTGTGTTCCATAAAACAAGGGGCCTAACTGCATTTCTCCTCTGAAGGAACTTCCTGATAAGCTGAGATGAACAAATCTTCACAGGCAAGATGCAGCCATATCCAGAGCCTTTCTGAAATATTCAGTCCACAGTTCTGTGTGTGTGCAGGAGGACGTGAGGGACACGTTCTCCTGAGTCTAGAGGATTTACTGTGTATATAGTAATCCCTGAAATAAAACTGCTCCTGAAATACAGGGGTGGCTCTGCATGTGTTCTTCAAATGTGTAGCAGACACAAGAAAAATGGACTTCCTATAGGACTGTTTGCTTACATGAGACATCTGCTCCATGCCTGTGCCGTGGCAGGCAGCTGAAGTGAGGACAGAGCAGCTGTGGAGCTACAGGAGAAGAGGCTACATGGAGCAGTGCTGCAGGGTGAGTATTAATTGTTGGAGAAAGCTGCAGGTAGGCTTGAGGCTTGTGTTTGGATCCCCTGTGTTCTAGTGCCGTTCAATAACAAAAGGACTCTGGCCAAGCAGAAACAATCCTCTACAAAATTTTTATCTGAGACACTACAAGCTTGGCTCTCTGAGACGCCAACGGTTTCTGTCTTTTTTTCAGGAGCCTGAACTGCAGTGTTGCAGGGACATTTAGAATAGAGTCTGAAATTACAGAAGAAAGTTTGATTTCTCATAAATGGCAGCCCGACATTGCAGCAGATGATTTGTGAGTTTAATGACCTTAAATCAAGGCAGTGTGGATTAAACTCTCTCTCTCTAATATTCCAACACACTACTGGAGAGTGTGTGTCAATATAGAACTGTTTGATAGCCTGCAAATTTTTTTAATTGAAATTCCTTTGAAATCCTTACTCCTTATCCTTATTTTTTTATCCATTTTGCAGAAGGTATGATTATATCCCAACGTATGGTTGAACAAGCTCCATTAAATGGATGGCAACTTCTAATCCTTTTCAGTAAGTAATGGTTGGATTTCTCTGAGGGGAGGGTTTTGTTTTGCTTTTCCCTTTCCATTTGCTATCTCAGGGCAGAGAGCAGTATACGTTCCTACAAATCTGAATTTAAATGAAGCAGACAGATAACTTTGATTTGCTTCTGTTCCTTCCCATCTACACAAACGGGCTTGCATTAATTGTATGAATAAAAATGGCATTAAAATTACCAAGTTTTAAAAAGGTACATGACAGTGATATTACCCACCAAGTTGCAAGTCACTGTGCATGCATATTAATTACAAGTTGTCTAAGATTTCAGTAAAAGCTCAAAGGAATGACATTTCTCCCTGTATGTTGTTTTTAATTTGGAAAGCTCCCTTGTAATGCAAGATGTATCCTGTCCTAATGCGGTTCTCTAGTCACAGTGTGCTTTAATTTTGATAGATGACCACCAAATGCTCTAAATCCTCTAAGATTTGCACAAATTAGAATGATTAAAAAAAACCCAAAACCCAAAAAACTTGTTTCCTGAACTATCCATGGTGACATCCATCTATCACCAGGTGGATTTGTTTACTCATTCCCCTTCCAAAAAAATGGAAAATAATTTGTATTGAAAGCTTATTTTTGTTGCTAGGTGGTGGAGGGAGCGTGTTACACTTTATCTCACTCTAGTCACTGCTCCCTTCTTTGAGGGATTGTGCTCTGAAGAAGTGCACATTTTTTAGAAATGTTCAAAGCCCTTCCCATCCCTCCCCCAACCTCCAAGTAGTAGCACAGCCCAACAGGAGGACAAAAAAGCCATGTCCTCTATTCTGAGTGCCTGACAAGGAAAATTTGAAGCACAAAGTAGAATTCACTAGGCACTTTTTTCTCTGTTGCATGTTTCCCTCTCCATTTTCTTTTTATCCTAACACTTCCTCACACATACAAATCTAGTGGATATTTTCAGTGCAGAAGATTTATTAATGGTTGTACAAAAAAGAAAAAGCATTGAGGATGTTAATTTCCTATCACCTTCCCAAACCTGTCCTTTCCTGTCCCCCTCATGTCTTTCCTTGTCTCTCCGTTACAGAACAGCATATCCTCTCTCAGGAGTGTTTCACTGTCTAGCTGATGGTTGCTGTTTACTCAGCTGCTTTCCCTGTTGGCCTGTGTTGTTTTCTCTTTCACCAGTCTTCCTTTTCTTTCTACTCTGAATTTGCATATTTAGTCCACTCTTTCAGATCTCTGCGCTCTCCTTGCCCACTCCTCAGCTTTTCTCTGTTTTACATCTCACCCTTATTTTCTGGATGCATTTCCCCCTCCTTTGCTTTTTGTGACCTGTGCCCCTTTGCTCCCTGATGCATCTGATGTTGTTGCTTGATAGTATTACCTCCCACCTCTCTTTCAGAGCCTCTTTACAAGGCTTCCTCCTTGTCCCTCACCCCTGGCCACCTCATCACAGCCAGATGAGCAACGAAGGGTAGGATGCTTTCCTGCTGTCATGCAAAGCAATAGGCTTCTTGCCCTCAAATGCACCACAGCTTTATCAACGCTTCAGTGCAGGGAGAGGCAGGAAAGCAGAGAGGAGCGCAGCTGGCAGTTAAGTAATAGCTGCCAGCCACAGAGGAAGCAGCAATAACCTTGTCTCACGGGGGAGTGTGGTTAGGGGAGCAGGCTCTAATCCACCACATGCCTGGCAGACATGTGAGGGAGACCTGAAGCTCCATCAGACTCACGTGGGAGATGCTGAGAGTAGCCTGGAGTGCCATCTCTGGAATCGCCCTTGCCTTTCCTGTGCAAGCACATTTGCTGGGCTTTTGCTCATTCTTGGATGGTTATACCCATTATTTAAGAGGTGACAAAACCCTACCCCACCAAAACAAGGTATCAGTTCTGTACAACAACTTGCCAGCATCTGGATTTAGGCAGTGAGCCCAGGAGGGTCCTGACTTGAATAACCGGGGAAAAAAAATGCTTCCTTCCTGGGCAGGTTAATAATCAGATCATATTAACAAGTAAAATTTGATTAGGCTTCTGATGAGGAAAGAGTAAGCCAGGAGTTTGAAGCTTGTTGTGTCAACAGAATAGATTAGCTTCAGTCTGATGTTCTGCTTTCAGTAAGAAACTGGTAATAAAATTACACTGTCTGACTTCCTTGTGATGTACTGGACATGATACAGGGCTTTAAGACAATTGCCAAATATCACAGGATATGCACTGGGACTTAGTCAACACCAGGCAGAAGACTATCAAATAATTTAACTACAATAAAAATAATAATGATAAGAGAGGAGGGAAATCTTTGACTTCAATGAATGAGGTAAAACTCGTATGCTTGGCAAAATCTGGTAGGTTGCTGTCATCTGCCTGAGGTGACCACTCAGGAAAGCAGATGTCCCAGCCAAAGGGCCCTGAGCTTGCTGTTGTATAAGCCTTTACAGAATATAGGAACATAAAAAATTACTTGGACATCAGAGATTGCAGCCCAGTTGAATGCTGAAAAAATTGTGAACAATTCTGATAGTTTAACCTTTTTATTGGAAAGTGTTAAAAAAAGCAAGGTCACCAGCACCCTGTGAACAGGGCCAATTACATACAAGAGGCACCTGCCAACATAACCTTACCTGGAATGATAACAGAATTTGGGGGTTTACTGGGGGCAGATTTTAGAAGAAAAGGAGAAAATAATTCTTGTAATTTTTTTTTTGTAGTGCCTGGGTGCTTCCAGCCAGGCCTTAGAAATGGCTAGTGCACCCCCACAAGATAACCTGCTGTCACTCTGCCATTCAAACCAGTGTCAAAGAAATTCAGTGTATCATCTGTTTAAACCATCCTGTAAATGCCTAACATATTTAGAAATATAAATAATGCCTAGCTTACTTTTCTCATCAGAATAGTATCCGGTAGCAGTGTGATTAATCATAGGCTGTTCAGCATCAGTAGGGGGAAAAGAAACCTATTAACACTGCCTTGGTCTCTAGGCACTGAGATTGTACTGGAAGGAAATGATCTCTGACGTGAGGGAAGATGGGCTGCTAATTCAAAAAACAAAGTTCTACCTGCTGTCAAGAATGATTAAGTATCAGAAGGGTACGTTTGTGATGATTGCTTGATATTTGTGGCTAATAAAGTTAACTATCTCCAGTCAGACCCCCATTAATGTTAGCTGTAATATTTTACATTGTGCCTAAAACTTTCCCCTGCCCCAGATACGTTCAAGCAGGATGATTTCTCCTTCAGCTCATGGTCACTCACACTTGCTCAGTCACCAGCAGTGTGAGAAGGTGAACGTTGCTCTCTGCTCAAAGCAGTAAGCTCTGCTTCTGGTGGTTACTTCAGGCACTGGTGCAACTGGCTGTGGATGATCTCTCAACCCAGTGTTTTGCTTTGCTGTGCACCCAGCATAGTTGTTAATGTCAACATTAACTGGGGAGCAAGGGGATGGGAGCACAACAACATTTCTGCTACCTCTTTGAATTTCAGTGTTGTGAATTTAAATCAACTCCTTTTCTGTGCTAGATTACAGCTAGGCTACCTGTCTATAGCACAAATAATTCCTTTAGCCATGACCTCTTACGCATTTTGTCCTCCCTCAGATCACTCTGAATTACCCTATGGTAAGGGAAGGAGCAAGATGTCCTGCTGGAATACCAGGTTTTGGATTCTAAGGTCTTTGGAGGAAGCCTGCAGATTGTCTGAAGCACTCACCAAGGGCAATGCTTTGTAATTCATCTGCTAGGAGAGAGCAGGATGGTATTTGTGAATGGAAACAGTCTAGATAAACAAGCTGCTGTCATGGGCACACTCATCATGCAAAAGATAGGAAAGTGCTTGTGTTTAACTGTAACCAGGTCATGGTATCAGGGCTCAGGTAGAGTGGTTTTGTCTTAGAGGGCATGTAAGTTAAAGCTAACTGGTGTGAACCAGAGAGCTGTAGGGGAGTTTGACTTGAAAGGACACCCCCATTTAGATAACTCTGTCAGTAATACCTGATATAACTGAGATTGCTTCAGTACTGCTATTGAAACCACTGGATCTGAGTACAGCTCTATCAGAACTGAGACTGGTGGGGAAGTTATTAGAAGCACACTGCTCATTTGGGAGGAGACTGGCTGGAAGTACAAGGGGTGGTTTCAGAAATGGAAAAATGGAAAGTAAGATGAAGATTAGGTACAAAACAAAGGAGACCAGATATTCCAGCAGTAAGAGTATGAGCTTTTGCAGGAGTAGCGTAGCTGTCCCATCAGTCCAAGGCCACCAGGATGCCAGAGGCAACCCTTGGGGCAACACACTGGATCAGGTCTGCTTTGGAAACATGTAGGAGGATGTAGCCAGGAAGGATGTTAAATGGTATGGGGAGAGAAGGGTTGACAGATTTGTATTTCAGTAGTAGTTGTGTGTAGTTACTAAGATTTAACAGTGCTAGGTTTGTAGCTGCAACAGCAATCCAAATAGTGTAAATTGGTAACAGTAGTCTGTTTATTAATTACTAGTCATATGTTGATTCATTAATAAGCATTATAGTCCCTATCAGTTATGCCTCAAGCCTGAAATGTGAAGGATGGGAGTCAGCCCCCGAGGCGACAACCTAGCAGGTAATTCTTCTAAAATCAAACTGTGCATGACTGTAGAACTCATGACAGTAAGGAAGTGCTGTAAACACACCTTAAAAATCAGTCTGATTCCTCCTCCACTTAGGCTGTCTTCCACACTACTCTGCAATCTTTTCCATTTCTCCTTAAGGGTGATGTATTCGATTTATGAGTCCTTATATTCCTACTTGTAGCTTGTTAGTTTGTACATAGTCAAAAGTGTCCTAGTCCCCCATATATCCTGGTAAATATTTTTGGCTCCAGTTTCAGATTTTGGTACCTGTTTGGAGTGAGGGGGTTTGCAAAATGGAACTTTATAGTCAGCTTTCCAAATCTCTTTGGATACTTTATAGCTGCCACTGCAAACAGGTGTTGTTTTTCTGTTTTTCCTAATTTTTTCTTCCTATGAAACTTCCAGATGTTAAATTTGAGTTTCTTTTTGAGAAAAATTCCAATTCCTGATTCAATTTTCTTTTAATCTTTTCTAATGATGCTTGGTCAGTTTTAATGTCTTATGAGTCATTTTGCTCTTTGTTCCGTCTCGATTCCTGACAGGTTTTCTCTTACTACCCCTGTCCTGCTAAGTTAGTTTTTTTCATTTGCCAGAATTTAGTGTTTTTTCCATGTGGAAGAGCATCAGTAATACATAATGGTTGTGCTATTTGAGATATCTTCACACCAAAATTCTCATCAGGATGGTGGAAACAGAGAGGCTGTTTTCTCACTTAGAAATGCTCTTGCCTTGACTGCTCTAGCCATGTTCAGTGCTTCTTTGGCCATGTCTTTTCCAAATGGTCAGCCAGCAACAAATGGCCATGACTTTTATTTCAAGTGGATTTATTAGGGATGGTGAGTAATGCATTTTTATGCCAGGTTACTTATTATACATGTCTTGTGTCAAGATCTAGTTGGATAAAAGTATGGAGTGCATTAAAATGTCATTTGAGAAGAGTTTATTAGTTAATAATACCTTGAAATGCACTTTAATACTTTTCCTAGTGTAAATTTATGGAAATGTTTTTGCATTGAAAGCTGAATTATTATAATAAAGGGACTGATTATTTACACAGATCACAAAAAAGTATTTGTTCACTCAGGTGATTTCTAAACTCTGAGTTGAATTGTACTGTCTGGAGAAATGCAAATGTCTGAAAAGTTCTCTTGATACCTACTGGTATCTTAAGGCTGGACTAGTGTATCAACAAGTTCTGCTTTAGGTGCTGCTGCTGGTTCAGTCATTAGACCTTCCTTAAAACTTTGAAGCAAATATATCCTGCTTAATGTCAACTCAAGCATACTTTGTGCTACAGTGAAACTTATTTTTTGTCTTTATATCCCTGTTCTTCTCCAACTGGAACTAGATGGATTTGTTAATTTGTTGCATTTAGCTTTGACCAATACTATAGGCTGCTCCCTCTCTGCAGTTATATAAAGAGATTAGGTGGCTTTTGGCCTGGTTTTGTCTGGGATAGAGTTAGTTTTCTTCCTAATAGCTGGTACAGTGCTGGGTTTTGGGCTTAATATGAGAATAATGTTGATAATGGACTGATGTTTTCAGCTGTTGCTAAGTAGTACGCATTCTAAGTCAAGGATTCTCAACCTCTCATACCCTGCCAGTGAGGAGTCTAGTACAAGCAGTTGGGAGGGGACCCAGCCAGGACAGCTGACACAAACTGGCCAAAGGAATATTCCATACCATATGACATCATGACCAGTATAAACTGGGGGGAGTTGGCCAGTAGGGGCTGATTGGTGCTTGGAGACTGCTTGTGGTGATCAATTGCAATGTGCTTCTCTAGTCTTTCTCGATTTCTTTCTCTTTTTTCTTATCTTCCTTTTGATTACAATTATTATTGATATATTATTTTTATTCTTATTATTCAACCATCCTTATCTCAACCCATGAGATTTACTTGTTTTCAAATTCTCATCCCCATCCCACCAAGGGGGGGAGAGGGGGGGAATGAGCAAGCAGCTTTGTGGTGTTTAGTTGCTGGCTGGGGTTAAACCACAACAGCTTCCTGCACTGGAGCTAAAGATGGCCACTAATGGTAGCAACTTTATAAAGGACAACTCTGACTGCCTTGGGATCCAGAGGCATTCTTGTTGATAGCTATCAGCACCCTGTACCTACTGTAAGCATAGAAAAGCAGATATGTAATGAGAAGAGAGTAAATGTTTGAACAGGCACTCCAGCAAGAACAGCAGTGTTGGGATAAAGCACTGCACCTGTCCAAGGACTACATCCTTGGAGGGCAGTGAACACAGCAACATTCTTATTTCAGCTTTTTCTGGCCATGTGTGTGTTTGTTTTGTTTTATTTATTTTATTTTTTTAATTTTTTTTTTTCCCAGGACTTGCAATTGAAAAAATTCAGCTGTTGCTAAAGATAACTTTGAGTTATGTTCCTATTTACTGGCAGTTTCACTCCTCCCTTTTCTCTCTCACCGCTTTATTTGAAGGACCAAATGATTGAATTTTTCCAGCAAAGGAAGTGTGAAAGGAAGCAGGCCACAAATACTACTTTCTCAAGAGTTTCTAACCTCTGCCAGCTTTTGCTGACAAACTTTTGCTGCTTCTTCTTCCGTGTAATACATGTAAAAAACACAGTGAAAAACTTTTTCTTTTCCATTGTTGTTTCTGAGGTAGTTTGGCTTAGGAAAAATCTGGAACCCAGCACTGCAGAAGACACGCAGTAAAAGCAGACCACTGCAAAATGGATTACTTCAAGTTACACCAAGTGGGGGTTAAAAAGACACTGCATACAGAAGTGAAACTATCTTATTTCACACACTGGTTATCTTTCTAACTCTTATTTTAGCAGGAGGTCAGTCTGGTCTGATTTCCATATCCTGTTTCTTTCTGTTTAGTAAGTGCAGTCACTTTGGCCAGTTGTGTTTGTTGTGTGTTTACTTTCTTAAATTCATGGAAATGAGTGTGATCTTTCTTTATTTGGAGTAATAAAACCAGCGAGAGCTTTTATATCAACATCACTGAAATTGAATTTGTGGTAATATTTTGTCTGTATGAGGTTTTATTTGATTCTTTAATTTTTAATTTCCTGAATTTAGATTCAATTATGTTCTTGCTTTTAAATGTGTTCTGTTGTCCTTGCTAGCCTAGCTCTTCTTGTGACAAATGCAAATCTAATGAAATTTCAGATTTGGTGTGTAGACATTACTGAACACTTACAATCTGAATTTGTATTTGCTTTCTAGCTCTGGCAAAACCAAATTGTCATCAGTGATGTAGCTTTGCAGATGAGTAATCAACTGCTCTGGTGAGAACCTTGAGAGAAAAAAGGATTAGAATGATCTGAGTTTGAGCTGAGGGAAGCATTGCACCTGTTCAGGATTTGTAGTTGGTCTCTTTTAATATAAATTTTATTACAGAGAGAGTTTTTCTGAGTGAGGCTGAATGTAGGTTTGTAGTGAAAGAGTGACTGCTTTTTCCTAGAAAGAGTAAATAAGGGGAAATGACTATGTTTACATACAATATAATCCATTACTTCTTAGAGCAATAGGATGTTCCTTTCTTCCCTCTGCTCTCTCAAGTCCAGGGCTGGTCAGTATGCAACTCATCCTTGTATCACAACTACATGGGCTGAAATACATGAAAAAAGATCACCTCTGTAAGCACAAGATTTGTGCTGGCATTCCAGTACAAAGATTCCTAATGGTATTTATTTAAGATTATTTCTAGTGGTATGAAAGACAGGAAAAGGGATAGAAAAAAAAGAGAGTAAGATGTTTAGACACATGGGTGCTAACAGTGTATGTTATGGCATTACAGTTAAGACTTTGTAGTGTGGATTAGATTTTGTGCCATTTTTCCAGAATGGGGAAACTCCAAGTCACCCCAGAGCAATGGATCTGAACATGTAGAAGGCCAAGCATGGGAAGTTGGGTGTGCTTCTATTTTTTTTTGCCTGTGTCATTTTATGTTTATAGTTGTGTTAAACTGCTGTGACTTATTTCAGGGTGCCTTGGCATTTTCTGAACTAACCCTACAAATAAACAAATGATGGTGAGGACAGCAGAGAATCAACCTACACAGAACAGGAGATGCAAAAATGAGCATGAGGACAGGGAACAGAAGACAAAGGAAGCCTTAGCTGTATCACCAGGTGGAACATGTGAACACTCAAAACGTTTGGGGAGCGGGTGAGTGATGAGAGAGGTACATTAGTGTTTTCTCACTAAGGAACAACACTTACTAAGCATTTGTCAGGCTCTACCTTTTCAGTATGAAATTCATTACTACATCAAATGAATGCCTTGCTGCTAACAGGATAAACGTCTCGGTTTAGAATGTAAATGAGAAAAATGTATGAATTACAAGACATTTAAAGAACTGTGATTACCTGGGTGGATAGAGTTAGCTTTATTTAAAAAATAACTTTGACATAATTTGATAATAAGCATGCGCAGTGGTGGGGGGAACTGGTTTTTTAATGTGTTTGCTCCCTCTTTTCTTACCCTCCTGTTTATACTACGGTGAAGCACTCCCTGGCACACCATGGTGGCAGAAGGCTGAAGTCAGCCTTGCTCAGACTGAAATATGCCAGCTTGATGATGCTACCCCTTCCCAGAAGAGTTTGAGTGCCCTTTGGGGGTCAGAAGACACATGCAACGTACCTCCTGTGTTCCCTCCATCATCTTCAGCCTGGAGAACTCCACTGGAGAAAACAATTCTATTGGGCAGTTCTTGGAAACAGACACCTGGATGGAGAGGCAGTCTCATCAACAGACAACCCAGAAAACGTTTGCACAGATGTGGCTGACACAGGAGGTCATGATCTCATTTCATATGTCACTGCTTAATCTTAGCCAAGATAATTACATACATATGGCTGTCTAAACATGAAGTCAACAGGAAGGTATCCAGCTACATGTGGTACTATGAGTAAATCAGCTTTAACAGCAACAGCCTGCAGCTGAGGATAGTAGCTGAATATGGGCTGTTTGCTGAAGAAATTTATCTTAAAGAAGACAAAGATTTTACATTTATTCATTCTTTGCCTGTCTCTGTGGGCTGGTACCAATATGGATAAAACTCAGGTTAGTATCTCATACTGCTCAAGTAATAATCAATATAGAATTTAGGGCTACTTATTTGTTTCTGTATTTCAAAGCATGACAGAATGAAAGCTCTGTCCAGAAGAAGGTGTAACGTGTTGCCGAAACCATCTGTAGCGCTGGGCTGATGATGGCAAGTCATGGATAACAACGAGGTGATTGTGTGTGGATGGTTTGTTTTACTGGCCAGCAGTCTGGTAAGCATTTAACTCTAGTTAAAGCTCTGACTAGCTGCTAGCCCCAGCAGCACAGTAAAGCCCTAGGACAGGAGCTATTTGGTAGCACTCAAAACCTGTACAGAACATCCCTGATGCTTTGCCTTTTGTTGTGTTGATCATAACTACTTATTTTTTCAGAAAGCCTCACCTTCTGCTTGCACCCTTATGGTGTTTCTGCATGAGTGGTTTGTTGGTGGGACATACCTGCTGCAGTACAGCTACAGCTCTGGTATTACTGCTGCTGGGGACTTAGTGCTGCTTGGGAAGCCTGGGGGGTATTTTTACATGATGCTGCCTTTGCAGCAATGCAGACAAGCCTGAGGGTTTATCCCAAGCTCAGTGGCAGTTTCCTGTAGAGCCCTGAACAGAAACCACAAACTAAGATTCTTACTAGAGTGTGTTTTTAACCAGGTTACAATTGAAGACCCATGTCAACTTTTGGTGTTTTTTCCCTTGACTGAGTGCTCAGCTCACGCTGAGCCTGCTCTGGGCTTTGCAAGACCTCTCATCCCACCACATTCCCCCGAGGCTCATGGGCAGGCTTGGTCCTGCCTTCCCCTGTGTTCACACATGTTCTTGTAAACTGAGATTTCAGACAAGTGAGTGAAGACATACTTCAGTTTTATTGTTGTTTAGGCATGGATAGAAACATTAATTCTTTTCCGCTCTTGGTTGTTGAAATGTGCCTGTAGTGAACTCGGAGCAGTGAAAAACCCACCTCCTAGGACTGACGACTTAAAGTGCATAGGAGAGCTAACAGAATCCCATAAGGTGAGCTGTTGGTACTTCTCTTGTGGAGCTGGGGAATTTGAAGGACTTTGTCTTCTCCTCTCCCTGGTATTCCCCAGCCAGTGGTTTGAAAGTTTTCAGCCCTTCTCTATGCTTTCCCTTAGGATCTTTGGAGGTTTCTTCTCTGTCTTTAAGAAGGAGTTGTAGTGTCATAAAGAAAGACAGGTGATGTTGGCATACCCCTTCACAGGACTCTGCTGCAACTTTTCCTGTTCAGAGTCACACGCGCTACGGGCTTCTTTATAAAACGTGTATCACTTGGCAGTGTTCTCGCACCAAAAGAAAAAGATATATTTGTATATAAAGTAACTTTTTTTTTGTGTGTGTTCACGTTTTATTTTGGAAAAACAGGTGTTTAAAAATTTTAGAATTTTTTTAACAAAATTCTAAAAAGAAAAAAAAATAATCACAATATTTACAGAGATAACAGAATGGCTTAGCCATGCAAAACAAATTACTTTGGTTTTTTTCCCCCATTTTACTTTGGTTTAAATACTGACCAAGATTAATTTTTTTTTTCCTCTTTTTGCCAAATAAAACAGTAACAAATCAAAGTTTAGAGGCATTATAACAGGATTTCCCTCTAATATTTCATACAGTATAGAGTTTATAGGACATCTTATGTATTTAATCCATGCCAATGCACTACAGGAAGCTTTTATTAAGACATCAGTCACTACTGCCCAGACATTTAACATTTTACAAATTTACAAGTAACAGTGTTTTCTTCCCCCTAAATAATGCAAAAGTGGCAAAATACATTTCCTAACGTCCATCTTTTTCTTTTGTTTATTTATTTATGCCTACCAGTCTATAAAAACTTTACTTTTTCCCTGGATATTTGTAAATGGAAACCTGATGTTCTGCTTACTCTACTGTTCCTCTCCATCAAAGCTGCCTGCTACTTTCTTCCAGAAACTAACCCTCTGCATAAAATGCAACTTCTCTTCTTTAAGTACAGCTTTCTAGTGGCCATTTACCCCAAATCAGTACCATTCTAAAAATACCCTCAAGCATAAAACATGTTTATAAAGTTACAAACTTGAATGTAACTAAAGATACATAGACATTTCATTGTTACAATTATATGTACTGTTTGATAAATTAGGTACCAGTTAAAAACACTAAAATTATCTCAAGGTGCATTCAATATCTGTAGCATAGTTAACAAAAACACACAAAAAATATATATATATTCTATTCTGGTGGGTAAAAAAAAAATGCAGCTATGATATGACCACTTTTTAGAAAAAGTTTCCAATTCTGACTGGTATCTTGTTGAAATGAAGAAAAGGTACAGTACTTTAAGGCAGCAGATGACATAAAGGAATAAAAATTAATCCAGAATTCCAGTTCCTTATCCTAGTTCTAAGATGAAAGACAGCTGATAACATACCAATACGATGTGTGTCTTGTTCTAGAAGAAAAGGATTATTAGCCACTGTCTTTACCTAGGCCAGGAATTTCTCATTGTGTTCCTTGCTCAGTACCGAGACTTCTTTGAGGAAACTCATGATTCCCTTTCTTGCTCTTTAGCTTTACAAGTTTTTTTTAAATATTCACCTTCATTAACAATTTCATTTATTCTTGTCACAGCTGTCACCATTCCTCTTCGCGGTGATTTCAAAGAATGAAAGAAGCAGTTTGACATTTTCCTTTAAGACAATCTTACACTCTAGGTACTTGCTACAAAGCAGAGGTTTCACTGATAACAATCAGAATCAGACACGTATCTGCTCGAAGGGTGTCATCAAAACAATTGAAATAAACCCATTACACTATACACCAGATTAACAGCAACTCCCAGAACAAAGCCTTACAGTGTATAAAAATAGCTACGTAAAAAATTTACAGAAAGGCAAACGAAAAGAAATTTTCAGTGCAGACATTTACAAAAAAATATTTCAAACAGAACACAACATGGTGACCTATTATCATGGCCGTTGCCAAAATTAGTTTGTGGGGTTGTTTTAGCTTGAGATAATTGCATCTAAAATCCTTTGAAAACTTGGTAGTATGATCTGTTTAATACTCGAACCATGAATAGCTGTCACTTCTTTGTATATGTTTAAATACAATCCACGTTCATGCTTCAATTGGTCTATATGTATTCTCTGAAAATACAAAAGATAAAGCCAGTTAAACATTTTTTAACACGTTAACCAAACTCAGTATCTAACCTTCAAACAGCCTGCTACTGGAGTAATACTTTCTTCTGCCATCCTAAGAACGGCTGCTGCGATATTGCTCCCCGTAAATGGGGTAAGTCTATCTGGTAAGTAATGGATTTATGGATAAGCTTTCTTTTATGTAGATGTACTGGTCTGAAGAAATAAAATATTGTCAAAGATTGCACTGAAGGCACACAGTGTTATTTGAACTCCCCACTTCAATAAACACCCTCAGCTCTATCAAGTCACCTCAATATTGCAATATTGCAGCAGGTACCAGGTCCAGAAACAAAACACAGACCAGGTCCTAACTGAAAAGATTACAGAACTTTCCCACAGAATTGCAGTAGAAAAGCTGGGTATTCACACTGCAACATTTTCAAGCTCTAAATTTATTTTTCAATTTTAAATAATTTATAAGGCATAATTGTGGTATTGCCAATTCCCTCTTTGAAGGCAGTGTTATTGCCAGCAAAGTACACAGAGCAGTGCTCTGTCTCTTTATGTACTATCATGCTACCTAGTGAATTCTGAATATTCACTGCAAAAATGGTACCTTGCCCCTTGCTTTCAGACAGTACTAACATGTTGTAATTATTAATAAAAAGAGCTGTTGTTATTTAAATAACAAACTTCTAAAAATCTAAACATGGAATGTGATAATTCCACTCACAACAGGCCACCACAGAACACTTCCTATTCTCATTTTGAAGAACAGTTGATGATTAACTTAAGAAACTTCACCCTTTTTAGCTGGTTTGCACACTGTTGTGCCACCACAGTGCTACTTTAAAATGTCCTCATCAGTTGGTAAGAAAAATGGCCTAAACCTCTTCTTTGGGTACCAAGGGGAGAGATGCAGCAGTGGCACCTAAATAGGCAGTCGTGGTGTATATATGGGAACAGTGGGTGGTGCTGTTGGTGCTTTGTAGTGCTCCTGTAATTCCTGACAGAACTTCTGCATCTACCTCATTATTTGTATCAGTTTGTTTTGTATGGATCCTGCTTGGGGAAACTTTCATACTCATTGCATTATTACTAACTTAGTATAGTATCCCTGCCCAGGATAAAATCGGTGGTAGTGTAAGTATCTGAAAGCTTGAGTAAAAGAATGATTATGTTCTAGGGAAAGTTTCATGCCTCTTCAAGTGTTGATGAATCAAGCTGACCAAAGACTTAGACAGTATTGCTTTCAGTAAGGAAAGAATGTTCCTGTGAATATTCAAAGTCATAACTCAAAACCTTCTAAACTATACCTAAACATACTCTTTGTATGCATACATACATACATACACAGATAGACCACACTGGTATATTATACAAATTTGTCTTTTCATTTCCCTAAGTACGTAGATTAATAAAAATGAAATACTAAATGATGTCTAAAGGTCAGGCTTCTTTAATATGTGCATATGCAGGTAGGAATTCTTAACTGGCCAGAAGCTGAGTGAGTCTGTCCCGAGAGCGCATCACTTGCTATCACTCCTCTGCCTAAACACTGAAAGGTGAGCAACAGACTCCAAGCTAGTGCTGTGGTCACTGGGGATGGATTGCTAAGGAAGACTAGGCAGGGATTGCTAAGGAAAACCGGTGGATGAGGAGATTTGAAACACTGCAATATGAAATGCTTACCTGGAACGATGACTGACACATTTTGTCTCTTAAGTTTCAGATTTATGATTGTTTTCTTCTAGTTTTTTGTTTTCTTCTATATTTCCAAGATCTTTGTCTACGTGTTTTGATGCTGTCCTATAATGAAAGAATAAGGTCACTTTTGCCTGTCTACAGATTTTTTTTGCCATCTTCACATTAACATTGTTGTCTCCTCCCCTCTCAGTCAACCAGCAGACTCTTACAGTTCTGTCCCGAGCAGAGCAATAGGCT
The DNA here is from genome assembly GCA_013399075.1 of Chloroceryle aenea. NCBI lineage: Eukaryota > Metazoa > Chordata > Aves > Coraciiformes > Cerylidae > Chloroceryle > Chloroceryle aenea. Next base: position 609,189 of record VWZY01001213.1, on the reverse strand, counting down.
TGCATATGTCTGTAAAGAGGCCAATAGCACCAGTTCCCCCACCAGCATTGGTACCACAGGGGAGTATTGCAGTAGGGCCGTGTATATTTGATTTCCTTCTTGAGGAATTCAGAATTATTCTGAGCTAGCAGACATTTAGTGAGGTTAAACCAGTTTTGCAGATCCACGTTTCCTGACAAATTAATTATGCAGCTTGTTTCAATAAACAAGAGTTTGCTTTAAGGCACATAAAAACGCTATGAGTGTGGCTAAGATATCTTGATCAACATAGCAATCTTTTGTCTACTTGTAGGCTTTCAGAGACTGTGCCAGATGGAAGCTCTTTAAATGTGAAGGTATTAATGAAAATTCTGGCAACGCTGGAAAAAAAAAACCCATTGACTTCCAGATCTGTGCTAGCTATGACTGACAAGATTCAGGTAAAGAGATCGTGTAAATGTTTGAGGGGGGAGGAGAAAAGAGGTATGCCTCATTTAAAATAGCAGGTCTTCCACAGATGCAAGTGGAGGAGATGAATTAATGAGTTAAGTGCTTAGTTTAGCTTAGCACAATAAAACCACTAAGCCATTCATTTAGTATGTGAGAAGCCTCACTGTCTGCCAAGGTGAAAGATTCCTGCAGTGCTGCGATAACATTTTGAAGGCCGCAATTTTTAAAATGTAAATGGGCAAATGTGTTTGAGTGGGACAAAGTAAATCCCTTGTGTCAAAGCAGATTATTGTATACGCATTTTCTCTATGGATAATTTGTTTCCCCTACAGAAAAGTAACAACTGTTGTGACAGATTCATGCATATGCTCACCCTTGCTTCAGGGTAAAGACCCTTAGTGACACTGACTTGCAAAATACAATGAAGACACAGGTTAGCAAGATAGTGTGACATAGCACGCTGACACCATGCAGGTATGCACCTCCCAACCCCGTCGATCTGAACTTCTGCTAGTGCAGTGTTTCTGTGCATATCCTCCATCTGAGCAAAGGCCACCAGCAGTGGCTGAGCACTACCCGTGCCCTACGAGTTGAGGTAGCCTTGACTGGTACTGCTAAGAGACTACAGGTTAGTCCTTGCCTTAGAAGAGATTCTGATGGGGAACAAATGCACCTAAGCCTCAACACCTCTAGGAGAGCTGCTGGAATGCTGCCCTCTGGGCTGGGAAGGAGCATTTGAACTGGAGTGCCAGGGCAAAGGGGCATGGAATACTGGGCCCTAAATCGGTCTACACTAATGGGACCATTCTGAAATCTTCTTGGTTTTAGAATAGGTTATTTCTTGAGTGGCTCTAAGTTTTAATGCTTCAAAGCTGCATTTACCTTTTCTTACTGGTTTTAGAGTGCCTCTGTTATATTTGTGTGTCTTGACAGGAAAGTGTCTGTGCTGAAAACTCACTCCCTGCAAAGCTCTGAACTCCTGCTTACAGCAGGCAAATTTAATTTTTAAAATGTATCAGAAAGAAACGTGTTCTACACTGGTAAATTTCTATTGTGCAGTAACTGTCTACTTTCTTTTGGTATTCAAAAACTGAAACATGATGTGCACAGAAGGAAAGGATGTGAGATGCAAAGAAGAAGAAAATTCAATGCTTTGGTAGAGACTAACCTTCTGCAATCTTAATAACCTTTCACAAATCTCTAATACTAGCAAAATAGAAACACCCACCCCAAAAAATAATTCCCTTAAAACTTATTATTATTAGAATCCCTTAAAAACTTTTTTGGCTATTTTAAAATTAAAAATGTTTAGTTTAGGTAGAGCACTGAATTTGGCTTGTCATTTGGCTGAGTCTTTTCCAACTCTTATAAAATTGGAGATAGTAGGGAAAGAGATGAAAAGTTGAAAGAATCTGGACTCGGGAAATTACCTGAGCTGAAATAATTTGGAGGTGAGAAAGCAGTATTGTGCATGCCTGCCCTCATGTAGCTGCCTCTGCCCGCTCTTGGAGACGAGCGAGCAGACTGGAGAGAGTATTGGCATGGCTCAGTGTGATCCTTTTTGGCCTCTTATCAAGAGTTTTACAGTGCCCAAAGCCGACTGAATCCCACATGACTTGACACTTAACAGCAGAGGGAACTGTAACTAGCATTACTGGGCTTTGATTAGGTTAAAATTATTCAATGACTAAACTGGGAGATTGTGCAGTGTGATCAGGTTTTGATTTTAAATTGTTCTATTTTAGTTCTGCATTCAATGAAACCACTCCCCTCACCAAATGTCACCTCTATTTTCCTAAAGCCAAAACGAGTGAAAATGGGAGATTTAAAAGGCAGTGCTCTGACTTTGAAAGAGGCAGGCAATTCAGAACTTTTTTGGAGGACAGTATATACTGCTCCTTTGAAATGAGAGCAGCAGCAGCAGTGTTTCATGTCTCAGTCAGATGGATTTAGATTCTCAGTGCCTGAGACTGAAACAGGGAAGTTTAATTGTGGTGGTTGGTTTAGTGGTCTTGCTGATTTTATTTTTTTCTCCAGTTACTGATATCTAAGCAGATTAACTATCTCAGCACAGGATATACTGCTGCCTTTTTTTAGAGACAGAAGAGTAATTTTGCACTGAGTTGCAGCAGTGTGATCCATTGGCAGTGCTCTGCCAACAGCAGAGGAATAGGTGACCCTGGCATGGCACCAGTCCTCAGGGCTTGACAGATGTGGCCTGGGTCTGTAAAGGAGAAATGACTCATAATGTGGTTTCCATCACTTCCTGATGTGACCTGACACACAGGACGAATTTGCCAGCTTAGCATTCAACAAGTTTCTTTTTTTACTGCAGCTTGCTCCATTTGCAGCTCAAGAGTTGACTTCCTGATGGTACCTGAGCAGCTGGGCAATATGGTCCCAATAGATGGAAATATTCCTGAGGATTTGCCACAAAGGGTAAGACAGCCCACTATTGCCTAGGCCACCTCTCACACTTCAACGTTATCTACAGCTCCACAAACAAAGCCCAGACCTTAGCATGCTCTGGCCATGCTGTTCTGAAGAGTGAGAAGCTGGTTGTATGAACATGAGTTTACTTACTTGTCTCAACTATTGGGGTTTTTTGGGTTGTGGGGTTTTTTTTAATTAATCTGTAAAACATGGATCATTCCAGGCTCTTGCTAAAATAATGACTCATATTTTAAATTTATTTATGCTCGCTCTTCAGGAAAATAATTACCCTCAGGGAATCCTAATCAAAGTCTCTAAGTATTACTAAAGTGAGTTTTTTACTTTTCTCTGGAGTCTGTGTGCGCTGAGGGGAAATGATTTTAATGGATTTTGTTTACTGTTCATAGCATTGTTTTTAACATAAAGACCATTTTCCATCTCATCTGTTTCACCTGCTGTACATATGGAGTGCATATAGATGACCCAGAAATTGCTGTTGGGTTTTGATTCCTGATTTGCTTTATGATGCCAAAAGTCTAGGTCTCACCCTCAGCACTATTTAAGGAAGAAAACCTGTAGTGCTCTTTGTCCTTGATACCCAAGCTTGCAAGAACGACAGGTAAGAGAATACCCATGAGTGTGGTTCTGCATCCTGAAGCAAGGGCCATGAATTTCATTATAGCATGAATTACTTTTGCTAAGCAGGTTAGACATTCAAATGCACTGTTGCAAAATATTTTCTAGTAGCCAGTGGTCTTATACATCCAAATCTGGATTATCTGCAGCCTCTTTCTATTCACCCTGATCTGATCTTCCTCCTATTATTTTCAAATGTTCACCATCAGGAAAAAAGGTAGAGATGATAGAAAAATATTTCAGTCAGCAAGAAACAAGTGACCATTTTCTAATTTGTGTCACTTACAGATGATTTGTGACATGAACTGACACTTTCATAGATATTTCTAAGTCTGTCTTTTCTCTGGAAGGGAACTGCAAGAAAAACTATACAAATGCTATGTCTTGTTCAAAAAAGACAGCAAGTTTCCTATGTATTTGGCCTGTCATGTTTGGATTTCTATGCTTATTTCCTATAAAGTAGGAAAAAAAGTAAAGCAGAATTGTTATTCTTCAAGTGCTCAGTGTCAGACATATCAGTAACATTCTTGATTACTGTGACCTATGAAGAATTTCAAGAGTTTGGTGTGCTCTGAGTATGAATAATCTTAAAATTGCTGCCACTGTGCTTCAATTTGCCCAGCTGAATTTTCCTTCACTGCATTTTAAATCCCTTTAACCTTGATCTAGCTTCATGTGACTTGAGATTTGTACACCTCCAAACCCAAGGAGCAAAAATGGGACAAAGGTCCAATCTACATGTAAAACTTCCATGCCTAGAGAACAGGGATACAGGGTGCTGGGTGCATTATTTTCTTCCTAAATTTGCTTTCTGCTGTACTCTCAGCTGTTTCTGGCAAGGTGAAGATTTCATATGGGGAGGTTTTACTGAAAAGGAGCATCCTAGAATTGCTCAGCAGAGGTCTGACCAAAAAAAATTAGAAATATTCAGAAATGCTAAGTTATATTCTGCTCATTGCAAATTAGTTTAAAATATCCTTTTTGTGAAAAGGAGAAACATGTAGAAAACAAGTCTTTGGCCTTCTGCTCAGATGAAGGAGAAACATGGCATGCTGGGGTAGGTGGCCTCAACTCTTTATTCAAGAAGGGGCTGTTTGCAGGATGTGGAATACAGAGGAGTTCCTGATTTATGCCATAATATTCATAGTGAAAAGAGTAAGTGGCAATAGTCAGCTTTTGCATCAAGTGCAGCTGAGGCAATAACTATGTAAGTGATTTATTGTGATTATATTCCAAGGCTACAAGTCTAATTCCTGCTTAGTGTGGATGACAAGACAATAGAAAATTATACAAACCACAACACCAAGAATGAAAAAAGTAATGTTTTTCTTGCCTCGGCAGACTTGGAAAGTTCTTTGCTGCTGCCTTCTCAGCCTTTCCTTTGGCGTCACTTTGGGGATAGAGATTAGGTGAGTTACTGTTCAAGGGTGGGTTCCAAAACTAACTACTAACTGTTGGCATGTAAAGGAGACGGAGGGAGTGTGATCAGACACAGGCTGTGTCTCAAGGTGAACGATGCTTTCTGCAAGGTCTGCTTTGAGTTCTAGGGTATAATTTGTAATGAAAACTTTGCCAGAATAGGTACTGACATTCTGCTTGCTCTTGCAGGTATGGTGTGCAGAAAGCAGGGAGGATAACAACAGATCAACATAAATATATGCTGAGAACAGGGGATTGTCAGTGATGATGCATCAATTAAGGGTTTCAGAGGCCAGCAACCTTGTATTAAATATGGAGACTATTCTTTAACTATAAAGGGATTTAAATTTTGTTGCCAGCGAACATATCAATTCTAGCTCTAATTTTTACTTTAAGGTTGTAGAAGAGAAGTTGAGCATGAGGAAAAGAAGTGTTGCCCATTTGGTATATGCTGTATCCTATCCTTGAAGAGGAAAAAGTTACCTGAAGTTATAAACTCATCTCAGCAAATTATATGCTACATTCTATGATTCTGGTTAACTCTTCTTGCACTACATAACACTACAAGGAAAGATACTTTACCTTCTCTGCCCTCCTCCAAAATCCTCTTCCAAAAAAACCCAAACCAGTGAACCACAGTTTCATGATTCCACATTGTCATATTGAAAAAGGAAAGACCAAAGAAAATTATTCTAGGCATTACACTTGTAGCAAAGTGTAGGAGGAGGAATTCAACATTATTACTACTTTTTATCTTTTAACAGAAGAAGCATAAGCTTTGCAAAAGTTTTCCCCCCCCCCCCTGTGTAAATATCTGAGTGTGATTCTGTGCTTGGGTAGCTTACAGCATTTCTTTATTTGAAAAGCTTCCAAAACTTGCTCAGTTATGGATGGAGTAAAATTCTTATGTATTATCCAAAAAAAAAAAAAGATATTTTCAAGCAGATGGAGAAGTCCTTGTACTTTCACATCAATGAAAGCACATTTGTTCATAGTAAAATCCCACTGGTATATTTTAGATCTCATTTGCTCTCATTTTAAGGAAAGGTCATAGAAAGAATTGAACTTCAAGATTGCTTCTGTACCTGTACTGATTTGTGCGTGTTATGCATAACTACCTTCATCTTCCCTGTCAAGAAGCAGCTGGTAGGAACCCTTCAGAGATCAAGCCTGCCCTCACTTCTCCTTGGAGACAAATGTATGGGGATAAGGTCAAATGGCATGCCCATATTTAAAGGGATGGAGAAATATGGTTACTTTTTGAGATCAGCCAGTTACTTTCCAAATTGAGCATGTGTAATAACATAAGAGACTTTAAAGCAAGCAGGCCTCACTGGTAAATTCTGTTCTATGCTAGGATGGCTAAAGCATTCTGAGTTGGATGACAGCTTCTAGATTTTCAGCAGTACAAAGTCTATCTTTTCTAATTTTACTTTAGAGATCTCAAAGTATATATGAACAAATTAATTCAGGATCTTTCTTCTCCTTGAGACTGTTTGGACTTATCCGTGATTTGCTTTTAAATCAAACAAGCTACCCAACTTCGAAATGAAGACAGTTGCTAATACCAGTAATGTCACATAGAAGTAACATCCCACAGTTAAGTATCAGATACTATATCTAAATGCAAGATTCACACAGACATGGCTGTCAGGAAAGCAAACCTCATTACAGGTGGTGATCAATGAAAAGCCTTGGATCCCACCTCTAGGAGATGAGTCCTGTTAAGCACTAGGACAAGCCAATCAGATGTACCAAGTTTTCTTTCTCTACTAAGGGCATCTACTGTAACAACTTTTCCTCATTCAGACTACTGGAATCCTGCAGGGAAAACAGGTAAATATACATTTCTGCTTATCATTATATTTTTTCAATTTAGTATCAAGCTTTCTATAACTACTTACTTTGATTTCTTCACATAGAGCCAGTAGACAACACCTGCAACCAGAGCAGCCAGCAGAAGACCGACTACAATCCCCACTATTAGCTTTGCCTGGTCATTAACCTTTTCACTGTTGTCATCTGAAGAAAAGAAGAAAAGCTAATGAGGTGAGCTATAATAAAGTTACACCATTACTAAAGAATTTTCAAACAAGGAGTCAGAAAGTAAAAATTAAAAAAAAAAGTAGGCATTGTTTTTAAGAACAGTTATGCAGCTTCAAGACAGACATGACTCATAGCACCACCTATTTCAAATCCAGTCCAACTCAAAGGGACTGTGGAAATTGTTCAGTGACCCTACAGTGGTCTTGAACTGAGACAATCGACAGGAAGGGTTATGGAGACAAAACCATACCTACCATTTCTATCCTCTGGCTCATCATATTCTGGAATACTTACTGAAATGAAAAATATTACAATTAAAGACAGAATGTGAAATACCTGAGCATTACCTTTAATCGCCTCTTTATAGCAATGTCAGAAACACTGAAACTTAATGCAGTGTTTGCCAAACAACATGGTAATTAATCTTATCTATAAGCCAAAGTCTTTCCTTTGTAACTATAATATATCCAATTGAAGAATGTTATTCAAATCCTTTAATATTAACCTCAGAAACAGATCTGAGTATTTCTGTGCTAGCCTTCCACAAACGTGTAGCTTCTCAGAACATTTCATCATTGAAAAAAGTGACATCTGCTTAAAGCCCAGTATGGCCAATTTCTGTTCTGTGTCATTCCAGTAATAATAAACTGGAATTTGGAGGCTAGAAGATTATGTTAGTTTAGTAATAAAGACTTTTGTCTCATAAATAATGTATTCTTGTTCAATATCACGTTGTAATATTATTTATTTTCCCAAATAATATATTGCATACATGAGATGGCTAACCAGGAAAGTCATGAAGCCCAAGTGACTTCATCCAGGAAGCTATTAATGTAGTAGTGATCCAGAGTGGATGTACAATTCCTTGACCCAAGAAAAAAGGTTGCATATCTTAGTATCTTTAATATGCAGACCTACTGTTCATGTGAATGTGGTGTGGGTACTGTGTGTGGAACCATGACATTACAGAAATGGTCTTTAGAAGATACTCACTAGCAGAGACGTTCAGGGAGGTCACAGTCCTTTCTAGCTCATTTTCTGCAATGCAAGTTAAAGTCACATTTTCCTCAGGAGCAATTACAATTTTACTGGAAAATTTTCCATTAACATATTTGGTCTCCTCTGTCTGAAAAGGTGAAAAAAAAAATTAAATATTTGCATCCTTGAAAAATTCAAAGAGCAATTAATGCATTACAGACTGAACATGTCCAGAGAGAAATAACTCTGAACTTTTATTTCAGTTTTCTAAACAATAGCAATAGAAATAATTCATTATTTTATTAAACGGTAATGTGAATATTTGCAAGAAAACACTTTGGCCAAGATACCCAGTTACAGCTATATTTTGTGTAGTGTGCACTCTAAGATCACTGATAAAGAGGCATTTGATGAGAAAGTTAACCCCAGTCTGCATTTGCTTTAATTTCTTTTGACTATCCAAAAAAATATTCCAAGTGACAAAAAAATCTTAAAACCCCAAACTCCTAAGGTCTCATTTCTTTCCATCTCGCTGTTTTTCATTTATGTCCTTATAAAGAACATAATCACTCTTAAATTTTCCACTTTGTAGCTTTCCAAGTTGTTTCCACACTAAGCATTATTTTGCCAAGCTACAGGTAGTTAGGAGTAACCGCAGTATCCGTACTGTAATAGCGATGTGAAGTTGTTCCTTTCATTTGCTGTACATCATTCTTAGGTTAATACAGTGTCCACAGAAAATTATTTTCAATCATTTATATGGCTTAAAGACAATTCCTGTCCTATAGCTTCAAGTAAATGGACAAATTTTGACAGCTGTATGAAATTCCTGTATGGTTAAAGGAAAACCAAATGGAGTAATGAAATTTACAGGAGAATTGTGCACTGTACTTCGAGTTTCCTACTGCTTGCATAAATGCCTAATCTATTTTTTTTCCTGCTAAGGCAAAATGTGGCCATGCTTTGCATGTGATTTGGAAAACAATATGAAAATACTTCAGTTTGCTTATTTTCCATGTATTTTGCCTGCTATACATGGGTACTCCTTATTTCTCCCCAAGGATGACTGCATTATGGTTCCATTTCCAATGAGAAGCAACAGGAATAACCATACAAAAACAACTATAAAAATCAGGATAAAACCTGCAAAGCCCGTAAGGAACTACACTGACTGTATTTTCTGACTTGTACTTGCCACATTTCATTACATTTCACCCAGTTAATGCCTCCATCAAGTACCCATTTGCTTTCTAATGCGAGTTCTATAGTTCCATCATTATTTGTAAATTCTTTATGCAATGGCAAAATCACCCCATTACTCAGATAAAACTACTAAGTACCTTCACTTAAAAATGCATATTTAATTTGCAATCTTTTTCTTTCTAGCTTTGCCTTGTAGCCAGTGGATCTTCTCTGCCTTCACCTGCTCTGTTCAAAAGACCTTTATCATCAGAAATCATCCATGTGAGTACCATGCGGCTACCACTTAACCTTCTCTTAGATAAATGAAATAGACTTAGTGTCTTCAATCTCACTACCTAGAAAATATTTCTGGATTTAAATCACACCTCCTTTGCACTATCTTTCAATGAATAAAGTAATAAGAAAGATACTTGCTTTATTTATGATGCTTCCACTACCAGTAACTGTCCATTGCACTGCTGGCTTTGGGAAACCTTCCACGTGGCAGACAATTGTTTTAGACATTTTATTTGTGTTGGTTTTCTTCGTCATTTTGATTTGAGGTTTTCCTACAAGGACAATATTACAGTTAACCATTTTGTTTGAAAAGAACAATTAATAATCATAGCTATCTGCTCCCTTACCTTCCACAATAAGCTTAAGTGTCTTGCTTTTCTTTAATCCTTCAACCTCCTGTAGAGTAGTTTCGCAGATGTAGTTTCCAGCATCTTGATACTGAAGACTTGAAAATGATGGACTTGTTTGCATTCTGGTATTGTCCTGGTAAGTAAAGAGTTAACCACTGTGAATTCTAACTCAGAATATATTAACCTCTACAATACAAATGTGACTATTATCAACAGAATTTTCCCTGTGCATTGGTAGATTAGAACCTTACTCTTAAGAGTTCCCCCATTAGTAACTACATTTGAATAGCTGACAGCATCAAAAGTGGGAACTGCTGCAGATTATAAAAGCCACCTCCCTTCTTCTTGAATAACTTTGCTTTCAAATCAAGGGCATATATGGGACTAATTATTAGTTCCAAGCTTTTTGTCAGAGGCTGCTCAAAACCACTAGTGATACGATCTGTTTGAAGCACAGGCAGCTTTTCTCTAGGCAAGGCTTCCAAATCAACCTATGCTACTAAACAACCATCACGTATCATGTTTCCAGCAGTACAGGTTTAATTTAACCCCACCATCTGTGATAGCTACCTTTTCCACCCACCACTGAACACCACTTGCTAACATCTGATCTCTCAACCCGCCTCGTCCTTTTGGTTACATTTATTGGAACCAAGACCAAGCTTAACTCTGAGAAAACAATTAATGAATCCAAATGCTTCCAAATGGGATTTCATTCTCAGAGAGACATGATTCTCAAAGGGCCTTTTATATATATGAAAAAAAAAGTTATATTTGTGTTACTGTGGGCATTAGCTCTCTCCATTTGAAAATTGAGCCACTAATAACAGTAACTGATTTTCAGTCAGCAGCTTGAGTCAGTAATCCTCATTCAGCCATATGTTTAAGACCTATTTTAACAATATTCTTTAACAAGTCCAACGAGTATCTTCCTTCCTTCCAAAACACTGAAGCAGCAGCACTAATATGAAGAGGTGAATACTCAGATGAAGTGTGAAGTAGACAAATTACTGACCTTTATCCAAAACACAGTTGCATTTCTGCTAGAGGAAATTGTGCATGACACAGGCAGGGCCTCTCCAATCTGTTTTGTGACTTCTCCGCTAGGAGTAAGCTGCAAATCCAAATCTGGGATAGAAAGAACATTTGTCAAAAGTTCATCTTGGAAAGCCTGGTCCATTTCAAAGGCTTATCAGGGAAAGAAAATGTGACTAATTGCACTCATTAAATTCAAGATTTCATTTCTTCAATAAAGTCAATTTTACAAGTAAGGGAGAGGAAAGAATTATTCTAAAATAGGCCTTGCAGAACATTCCCGTTTTTGCTGTATTTGTAGGCTAAAAGGAAAAGCAAAACCTAACTAATCACTAGACAAATGGATAAATTTTTTCACCTTGGAGGGCTGAAAGAATGACAGAGGAAGTACAGGGTTAGGGGGCCACACATGAGGCCCTTTATTTGTTTTCATTTGTAACTTCAAAAAACCCATTTTTGTATAACTCAGAGTCCAAGCTTTGTCAGACCTGTTTTGGCTCCAGGGAATTTGCAGTCAGTGGTAGCAGTGTTTGGCACAAGAACGAACAAGAGCCAGTAACAGAAAGATCAGGAAACACTGCTCTAGATTATTTCTTGTATATGGATTGGCAGGCTAGTGATATATATATATATAAAATTTTAAAAATAAAATAATTAAATCCTACATGGAAAGAAAACCAGAGTTTGCCAAGCTAAAAGCTTCCCCTTTCACAGTGCCTTGCCTGTAAGCCAAGTTGCCTGGTCGAATGACTATGGCAGATGCGTGTGCACGCACTCACAGACACTCTCAAATGGCAAACACACATGATTTCATCTCAAATATAGCACTTGCTGGAAAAAGGCTGCTAAACATCCTTTTGGCTTTTAAGCAGAGTTTAAAAAAAGCTTGAGGTGAAATCACAGTTAGTAGAGGAAAGGGAAAATAGTGAGTTTTCCTTAACAAAACAGTGAACTTAGATACTGGCTTCATTCCGTGGTTGCCGTGGGAACACCACTGTAATTAAAGGCAGAACTTCAGGGAGCAACTAGGGTCCATCCTGTGCTATTAGTCTGCACTGCTATCTGCCTTGTAAGTTTAACGCCTAGTCCAAGAGGTCATCAGAACTGTACTTTCATCTGTGCATGAGTAAAGCCAAGATCAGAGACACAAAATGTTATTTTGTTTCTGTATTCCTATATAGGTAACTCCCCCCACAGCCCGGAGGACTTTCCTTCAACACCTACTTAACCCTTTTGTTCTTTGAAGAAAGACAACACCTCAAACCCAAAGAGATCACCAAAGACCATACAGGAGGGGTTCCTCTCACATACACCACAGGAAGCAGAAAAGCCTTGAATTTTTGGCCTCCATCTCAGGTAAGACTGACACTGAGCCCAGGACAATCCTTCAGTCCAGTCTTCCACCAGGGTAGCATGACTGCTGCCACCCCCACCTCCCATTTTTGTGCTGTAACTGAGAGTACACTCCCTCTCACACAGGGGTCTTGGTTGCTATAGAAGTTCAGGAACATTTACAGTGCACAAGATGAACTACATAGCTCAGAGCAGTATTTGTACAGTGATTTATGAGGCAAGTTCAGAATTAAGCTATTGTTTAATATAGGATCCCCTCTAGGAACTCTACATAGAGCAATTTGATTTGGATTAATATTCTGCCAATTTATCTGTAGGGTCCACAAAGAAATGTGATGTAGATACTTTTACCTCTCAACTTCTATGTTCCATTAGTAAATAATCTCTTCCTGGTACAGAAGTATGAGGAGAAAATATTTCTTGCACACAGAATACTGTCAAAATTAATTTTCCTTGCCCCTGAAAGGAAAACTTTGTTGCAAGAATATTCCATACATTTCCCGTTTAGCTTTGAAATGTTCTTCATAAACAAACTTCTCATCAGGCACCATTTTCAATATATGCAAGCTCTTAATGTGGTCTCACTTGAAGTCTTGCATTGATTTCAGTGCTGTCTTTGCATACCAAGTAGCACAGGAAAGAGACAAAGAGTGCATTCTGCACGTTATTACCGCATTATGTGAGGGAAGTATGGAAGGGGAAGAGCGGGGCTAACATTTCCCTTTGGAAACTGCACATATAGCACAGGCTCCCAGCCTTTAAAGGAGGCCTCTGGTAGAATACTGGTGCTACTACTGAAAGAACTATGCATGGCACTTGCCTGTAGTCTGAACTCCCCAAACATACTAGCAGACAGCCAGAAACTACTCCTGGTATGCCAAGAAAAGACTTTTTTTCCATGCAACACTCAAAAGCTGATTTCCCCTGTGTTTTCAATGAGTCTGTATCACAAGAAAAGATGACAAAAAATACCTATGGAAAACCACAAATCCTAAATTTCTAAAACCTTTAAGTTAGTGGAAGGTTTACTAAACTATTCCTGTAGAAAACATATTTTAGCAGAAAGGAAAAGATCACTAAAAGGAAGCCCCACAGCCCTAATCCATTCTGGGTGTTGCATACAGAAAATATTATAGCAAGAGATAAAAGAAAAGGGCTTGTGGGTTGAAACAGTCACCTGCTCCTTCATAGCTGAAGGAACCCATCCTCTGCCACTAGGTGCTTTCCTTGCCTTGCACAGTATGTGCTTTTATAGCAGATTAACTAGTTATAGACAGGTTTGGCACCAGCTCCCTCCCTTTTCCTTCCTGCCATGGCCCAGTTTTCCTCATCTGATCCTGGGCAAACTCACTCAAGCAACAGAGAACAAAAAATAGCAACCTAGTGTAAAAAACCCGCAGCATCCATCCTGATGTGTTGCTCCCTCTGTTGAGGGACAAACCATGCCAACCACAAGCATTCAGTTCTGCTGGACTTTAAACTGTGACACTGCTGCACAAATCCTGCACCTGCTCTGAGGGGCAAGAGGTCAGGTTGTCCTGTTTCTCACTTATGTTCTATGGGTCAAGAAGGGACTCTTTCTCTGCCTCCCCCCCCAATCTGCTTTAGAGATTAAGTATTTCCTAAACATTCTGGGTAACTCAGAAGCTTTACTGTCAATTTTCAGCTTTCTGTGAATCTCATAATTTACATTCATCTTAGAAAGAGCTTGGTATTGAGGCAGAATAGTTTGCTATAAAAAAATATTTAAGAATTATCATCTGCTAATGTATTTTCATACCAGCAAGAAGATTTCCCTACCTAGACACTGAAAGGAACCAGTATAATTATAATGCTCAATAAAATCTCTTTCAGAAAAAACACTATAGTTGAAATGTAACAAGTTACTATAAATAGTTTTACAGATTTAAACTACAATCATTCTATTGCTTGGTTTTTGTTGTTCTGTTTGGGTTTTTTTAAGTAAAAAAAAAAAAATCTAAAGTGTCAAGATTGGAGGCAAAGAAACAGAAAGACCTTTTTTAGTGTGCCAGTGCAGACATGAATATTAATCCATATGTAAAAAGGTGAGCAATAAAGCAAAAGAGGAGAAAAGGTAGGATTTGAAAGGCATTAATAAGTATTAATTGAAGGACAAAAACCACAGAGGCATAAAATATCTGAAGAGCTACACCAAAAAAAGTGAGTACATTAGAAGGAGAAAATACTAAAAATTACTAAGTTATGCTGGAAAATTAATATAAAGTAAGCAACTGAAAGATGAAGGAGGATATTATAAAGCATCTATGAGTTTTATGACTTTTTCAGATGACTTTTCACAAGTCATTTTCTGCTGCAGAAATGCCTTAGGCCAGTGTAAGGCAGGACACCCAAGTAACCAAGACAGGGCATGGTCTGAGCATTCAGCAATTACTGAACTACTCCAGGCCACTGTGCCTCCCGTAAGGAAAGGCTTTATTGCAGAGAGCAGCGTTTAAGAAAACCAAATCAAACCAAAATGAAAATCCTAACTGAAGCAGTGGAGTGCTAGATTGCATCTAGGGGTTCTGAGCAGCTTCACTAGCTGCCAACACTGGAAAGATTTCTGTCAAGAAAGCACATACTTCTCTCATCTAGTAAAGCTCTTCTTATATGCAGACAAAATAGCAAAGGAAGGAAAACTGGCTTGCTATAAATAACCCGGACCCGAGGATTCTACTCTTTAGAGTAACTATTTATGGAAGTACAAATAGACAAGCAATCCACATGGAGGAAAAGAAAAGGGTCAGTTTTACCACAGCAAACTACCAGGAAGCCAACATTGATATTGGGCAGCTAGTGTCAGTAGCACAGAGGTCTCTTTAGATCTTATATACCCTGACTCTTAGTAAAGAGAAGGGGGTAAGCAGGAAAACAGCAGATGCCCTTATTAAATGCAAAATATTCTTTAAATGGAATAGTGTAATTGTTCATGTATTCTGAATGTGTTGTTCCTCTTCCAAGGAAAGGAAAAACCAAATCCAACAAAACCAAACAAGTATACAAACATGAAAGGTCTTTTTATGTAAAGTATAGCTACTGTGGAAGCCTTTAAAATACATTATCTATCATCTCCCTCTGAACCTGTAAGCTATTATTTATACAGTTGGGAAGACTACAGACCATTAATGTTTTCAGGGGAAACCCAGTACTATTGGCCTGAGTCTCATTTCAGAGCCTGTGATAGTACAGAAAAGTTTGAAAGAGTTCCTGCTCTTGTTTTCTCACATAAAGACATTAAAAGCAACCACTGAAAAGCGAACACTGCTTCAATGGTTCAACTAGTTCAATGGTTGCTTTTGAAGTGTTGATGATCAAGTGTGAGTAAATACTCTAGTATCCAGCTAAAGAACCTTTACTGAGCTCTGTAGCATTCATGATTCTGGGAAAAGGGAAAAAAAAAATCACCTTGTCCTAACATAATCAATTCCTAAGTCTCTTCTCTAGACTCCTTACATGTTAACCTCATTGAGATAAGGTGAAAAGATATTAGACTAATATAAATTTGATTATGAAGGATGAACTTCAGTGATACCACTGTGGGCCAGCTTGTGTGTTTGAGTACATTCTAAGGCACAGGTGGAGCAAAATAATTTGCCATATATATATTTCACGAGTGAAACATAAAATACCAGAAATTTCACTGTATGTGACAGAGAAATAATATCATATACTATACAAAGGTTACATAAAGTGAGTCTGTAGCTAAGCAAATGAATTGAGAAAGCTAAGGTTTTCAAGCAGAATACATTAGAAAAAAAAATTAACTGAAACTACTTCAAAATGACTACACCATTCAGTTCTCCTGTAGGTTAACTGGCCTATCTACATAACTAAAGCAGAGGGATATCCCAGAAGGTCCAAGATAGGCTTTTACCCTAATGAGCACTGCAAAATGCAGTGACTTACAGTGTACAGTGATGGTGGTTGAATCCATCATGCTTTTGTCAGTTAGAGAGCACTTGTATTCTCCTGTTGCATTTCGTCTCACATCTGTCATTATGTAAGTATCTGAGCTTCTTATACCTTCTGTTTCTCCCTGTGGATGGGAAACAAATTATTTATTGCATGTGGACGTGCTTAAACCATTAATTTTTGTTGAGGATTTTTGTTATAAGGATCGTGAAATACACCAAAATATGTATAGACACAGCATCATGGAAGCACAGTGACCTAGTACTAAGGTTTATTTCCTTCATGACACCACAGTTTTAAAAATCACCTACAATTAAGAGTTTACTCCTTTAATTGAATGACTAACTTTCAGAGGACATTAAAATACAAAGATTGAAGGTTTAGCAGAAAGAAAAAGGGGAGGAAACAAAAAACTGAATTAGTCTATGAATGAGTGTTGCAGAAATCAAAATGGCAAAATGAATTCTGTTTTCTGAAATGATATATTCAATTTATGAGAAGTGATGAAATGAAGCATATACTGCATTACATGGTTATTTTCAACAGCAGAAGCCAGTGTTGTTCTATTTGTATCATGGTTCCTGTGTGATCTGGTCTAGGTGATCCTGCTCTGGCAGGGGGGTTGGACTGGATGATCTTTCAAGGTCAGTTCCAACCCCTACCATTCTGTGATTCTGTTTAGCTCACTCACAGTGGTAATGAAACAAGGAGAGACACCATACACTGTTTCCCTGGAATATAGTGAGTTCCTTGGATGACTCACTGAATCTAAATGGCTGTTCTGAGATAAGAGGACTTCAGCTCCCAATCTCCCTTGCTGCTCTTCAGCAGCTCAGACCTGTCAGGAGTCCAAAATAGATGAGGATTACATTCAAAGGGTGACAAGCAGTTTTTTGAAATATAAAAAAAGCCACTGCTTTTGGCCTCTCTCAAGATCAGCTCTGCTCACTACTGCAGTAGGAACAAAAAAGGGTTCTAAAATAGGAGAAAGAAGCAGGACATGGGAGGCAGAACTAGGAATCTTAGACTGTAAATCCACATCTGTCTGTGGGTTTCACCAATACTAAGATGACAAATGGTATCAAAGCCTTTATTTTTTTTTCAATCTGCATGTTATGCATTTGACAGATTTGTTCTATACTTTCTCCTGTGCTGTCAGACTTGTTCTTTTCTGTGCTGTTAAGCCACCAAAGAATTAATTAACTAAAGAAAAGAAACTTCACACAGATTCATCTGTGTAAGTCAAAAAAAGAAAAAAAAGGTGAATTAATTCCCTGTGCTTTCACTACTGGATCTTTGTCTGTTATGTCAACAGATCAGGTTTTGGATTTTTTTATTCAAAATGATAAACCCCTTCAGTCAGAACGGCTGCTTGTTAAAATAATCTGATGGTGGGAAATTAACCTTAGCAATTTTTGTAGGTCCAGACACCAGAAAACTTCAGGTGGGGTAAGGAGAAAGAGAGGTTTTTTCAAAATATTTTTCCAACTTAGGTGAGGCATTCTGACAGTCTGATGTAATGGCTGATATCTACCTTCAGTTTTAGTCACATTGAATTTCTGCCTTCATTTGTTATAAAATCACGTATATACTGACACGTAGCAATGTCTGTAGGAAGGTACAATACAAAATATTTCACTACACAGTGACAGCAAAGCAAGACTTACTGGAATGTAAAACAGGAACTCCTGTGGAGGAGGGTTGCCATTTCCTGAGCACTTCAGAGTGATGTTATCACCTTCTTTAATGGTACTGCTATGTGGCAGCACTTGAATAGTCACTTTCTCTGTTGGATCTGTGAAAATAATGTACACATTTAATACCTTCTGCAAAAAACCTCACAGGAAGACCATTGCATATGATATTCACGGCCAAAGAGGAGAAGATTTTTCTCAAGCTGGTGAAGGCATTTGCACGTGCAGATCTTTTTATGTAAGAACTGAAGCTAATCACACTTTCTATATTTTTACCAATGAAGTGCAAAGAAGCCATATGATATAAAATCCATTTTTCTTCACCACAATACCTATAATGGAAACAGAATAATTACAACCCCATCATGTCCTTAAAAGAAAAGAAAAAACAGCCCTGATCAGTATGAACAGTTTCATGGTGTGACTTCATTATGAGGGATTAACTTGTCCTCTGTGAAGTTCACTGTTTGGAGGACTGCAGCAATCAGAAAAACAAGTGAATCTCTCAATGCCTTGCATTACTACCAGATAATAGCCTCCTTGCATTAAAAAGAAAGAAATATGAACTAAGCATCTATGTTCGGCCTATTCTATATGCTGATCACTACAGGCTTTCAGAAAGATGAATTTGGTGAACATAATAGGACCCTTAACATAGTCAACAGAACTGTAAATGTAACACATTTCTGTCATGTTCAGAGAAGTTGAACGATAACTTACATTTTACTTTGGTAATTTTTTAGGGCAAAGGCAGAGTATACTCTGATGGATGCTGTTCTTTCTCAGCAAAAGCCTAAATACAATTTTTTGAAACCAAAAGCAAAATGAACAAAATGAAAGGAAATAATATATGCTGGTAACTCTCACTGTTTTAATTTCAATGAATAAGTAAAATTCCACCAAAGATGTCAGTCTTGCATTAAGACACAGTACAGTGCACCTCATTAAACTCTGAAAAAATCTACACGTCAGAGAAACCCTTGCCTGACAGATGATTTTGTGTGTTTAGTGAAGTGTGCACTCAATAGCCCTTCCGACCCTTAGGGCATTCATCATGTCTGTCTTCTGCGATGGGATTTTGCAGTAAAAGGAGCTGCATTCTGCTGTGGCCTCTTGCTGACTGAATGCCCTAACACAGCATCTCACTCCTCCTCACGGGAGGAGGGGTACTGGGCTCCAACATGCCACATCCTCCCTTCTTCAGCTGCAATAGCCTCCAGTCCCTTCCATGTCCAAGCAGCCTCCATCTCGGTACCTTCAGAGCTGAAGCCTGACTTTGCCCGACTAGGAAATGTAAGTCTGGCAGCAATATTCTGTGGAATACAACTGCTGGGATGGAGTAGCTGTCCAGGAACCACAGGCACACCTCCTGGCGCCTGATGTGCCAAAAAACCCACAAGGGTTTCAGGGGGCTGTCTGGTGAGCTAGCCTGCTGCAGAAACTTGTCTGTCCTTCTGTGAAGTTTATGGGAAGGTGACCAAATGTGAAAAAGTGATCATAAAGGATGTCTAGGATGTTTAGGCTTTGTCTCAAGACTGAAAAGAGATTAATTACAATGAGGAGGACCTTGATTAGGAACAGGTATTTCTAGAAATGAACACAACTGGATTAAAAATGGACACAGTTAAACAAGAATGACATTCTTCACACCACCAGTCTTTCCTCTAGAAATAATCTTACCCTGCTATCCACTACAATCAACCAGGAGCAAATTTTTAATTTCATTCTTGAAATTTTAAATAATGCAATGAAATCTACAGGAGCAAATAGAAAAAGTCTAATTAAGTTGTCTTCTAAGATGAAAAGGTCAGCTCTAGGAGGAAGATGCAACCTGGTGACAGGAAGACTGTATGAAATGAAATGCTGAATGCTTATTAGCATGAGTAATGTGCTCCTCTGCTTTCACTAATAAACAAGAGCAGCCTGGTGATGGTCTGTCTTGCCTCTCAGTGGCACATAACCCTGGCTTGACTCATCTTACTTTGTGCTTCTGTATATCTGAGATTCTGTTTCTGCAAGAGCAAAATTCCGGGAGACAACACCACATGGCAGTTATTTAATAAATAAAAGCTGCTCTCCCAGACTCACCACAGACACAACCGCCTGATTTCAAGGAAAACACCATGGCTGGAAGCAGTCCGAGTATGAAGTGTCTTTGACTCTAATTTGTTATGTAAGATTATCCATAACAAGACAGACACTTCACAGGGCACGACTGGAAAGTCTGCCTGACAAACACCATCTTTTTATACTGATTAATGCTGAGCAGAATCATAACTGGAGTCTAAATTATTTAGATGTTTGAGATACTGTCTAACCCTCTAGATACTATCTAACTGTCCAAGAGTTCTCTTTTACTCCTCATGTTACTTTCAGTAGCTTGCTTGCTACAGCTGCAAAGCAGAGCTGATAACTACTGCTAGCTGAGCTAAGATATGCAACTCCAACTAGCACCCAACACTCCAGGAGCTAATTCACTCTTCCTCTCATACTCACCAGCAACATGCAAGCTGGCTGCTTCCAGGATGTCAGTTACCTACTAAACACTTGAGTACTACAGTGCACTAATCCAGGGCTGGAAAAAAACCTGAAGACAGTAACACATTTCTTAGATCCTCATTGAATAGGTATGGATCTTTAAAAAGTCTTGCAAAGGCAGAGGTTTAAGCATGCTCTCCTCATTTCTTATGATAAACAGGAAAGTTGCAAGGAGGAGCAGCAAGTCATCTTTATCATTTTTTTCTATTTGCTTCAGAGATGCAAAACAACAGTTTTGACAGTCTGGAAAAAAAAAGGCTGAAAGACTGACTTTCATTTTTTAGTACTGGTGTCTGCCATTTTTTTTTTTTATCTGCATTACATTGATTCATTAAAAAAAAGAAATAAATCACATATTCTGAGAAAGAAACATTAGGATCACTGAGCTAAATTAAAAAATACAACCAAATCAGCCAAGTTATCATCATCAACTAATGTGAATCATGAAATGAAGCTTTGGATTTCTATTAATAAAGAGTTTCACAATTCATTTGGAGATGCATTTGAGCAGCATAAGGAATTCAAGGTACAACAAATGACTCAGAAAAAATACTGGGTAACCCCATACTTCAAAGCCAAAGTTCATACTTGAGGCATCTTCAGTACTGAAGAGTGTGCCTGACTTCCACTGTTGGCTAATTAGCAGCACAGTAATATTGCCCCCATCTCTGGAGGAAAAACTATCAAATTGTGTGTTGCTAGAACAAAAAAGAGCTAGATTGGCAAACATTACATCTTTAATTCAGAGTGCACATGGTATCTGGCACAGGGACTGTTCTGCAATGCTGTGCAGCCTTCTTTATCCTTCATGTCGAGCAGCCCTTAATCGCAAGTGCATGTAGCACATACATCACAGACATCTCCAAGAGCCTCATCCTCAACTGATCCCCTACTTTGCGGCTCAACAGACTTTACCTGTGGAGGAGAAGGCACTGATCATCCAGGTGGAACACAGCCTGCTACTTCAAGCCTGTGGCCTTCATTTTCAAGGCAAGAGAGCACACACGCTAGCTGGAGAAATCCAGTGTCTTGTTAATTTTCTTCGTATTAAACAGAGTTGTTATGCAATGTATACTATACTATATTGGATGCTGTCCTGTATAATTACACCCTGTAATTCCAAGAACAGGTGATCTTCTTTTATAGGCTGAGGTGTTATAGGGAATTTTCTTTTATAAGCTGAGGTGTTCACCTGAAGTGTGACGAAAGGCAACACTTGACTGGACATACTGCTTGTCTCCTCACCTCTACATTGTTATGAATCTACTGCCTTCCACAGTCCTTCGGAAGGGTAATATTACAAGACTCTGAAATGCCCCTTCCCTCCTCTGTAACTTTTCCTCACCATCTTGGGTTTTGTTTAATCAAAGGAGAACTCTGATTTCCACATCGGTCAGTAGCACAGAAAGGAAGTTGTTTTAGGACTTGGGCCAGCTGGAAGTAATTATTTACACAAATTCTCTACTTAAAAATCTACCAATATTCAAATGATACATTTTAAATGTAAAAATCAGCATCTTGTAACTGTAGAGAAGCTACTGCATTTTGTGCAAGGTAGTCTGCCAGCATCAGCTGTTCAGTGCAGACTCTGATAAAAGTGAAAAACATTTGAGTATACTAAAAACTCTACTGTGTATTTAGTGAATATTTCAGAGGGTGCAGAGTCACTCATCAACCACTCTAACTTCTGTTTAAGTTCTGAAAAGCCCATTTCCCTATGACTTTTTGTGGTTACCACCTTCCCCATGTCAACACAATTTTGATATTCAGCATTCTACCAATAGAAAGAAAGAAATCCCAGGCAAATCTGGAGAGAAGTAAAAATGACACAGGCAATGTACCCAGACCTTCTTGCCACAAATCAGTATTGAAGAAACCATCTTGACAGCCAAGCAGCAACGTCTCTATAATTTTCTAAACTTGGGTTTTTCCCCCAAGGTAGGCTTTGTACAACAAGAGAGGGTTTTTTAATAACTTACAGTGAACATCGAAGACAACTGGTTCAGACTGTATTGTCTTCTGGCCAGAGGGTCCATAGTATGTGACAACGCAAGAAAACTTGGCATTTGCATCCTCCTTCGTTGGCATGTACTGAAGAGATGATGTCATGGTGAAGAGTCCAGTTGATTTGTCCACAATCTTTTGCAAATTTATGACTGCAACTGAAAAGGAAACACTGTGTCAGTGTCACACAGACAGAATTTGAAACCTTCTTCCTACATTTTAATACCTGCTTTGTATTTGTTATGAGGCTGCCAACATGCAAGCAACATCACAAATTACCCAAGAGACTGTTCAGTTTTCCTCTACTATTGCCAATGATGTATACCAGAGATGTTTTATCAAAAACATTAACTGGTAAGACAGAAAGAAGGCCTCAAAAACCTTGACAAAACCAATTTTCAGTATCATATTTATAATTTAATTTTGTAAGCATTCTCAATTTATGGAAGGAGATATACTGTGGTCTGATCAGCCTGTCAGAATCAAAGTTGAAAGGCAGGGCAAAACCAATGTTCTTAAAACATCCTGGAAAATAAATACCTGTATACAATGAACTACATGGCCCAAATCACAATACTGGGCAGATGTGAAACTGAGTCAGTTAATATCTTACTAGAAACTGGAAGTTAGATACGGGTTTTAACTATCTCCATAGGTTCAATAACATTAACAAAGGCAACTGTCCTTCCCCATGGTGTGGTTTTAAAGCTGGAACTGAGAGAGAGCTGATACGGCATCGCATGGGTGCTCTGAAAGGCCTCAAAGTTTCCTACCAGTTTTATCTTTCCATACGAGACATTTTCCTCCAAGGAATAATACATTAGACTAAAGTAGAGCAACTGTTATAAGCACAGTTCTTCATGCATACACCTGTCTGTGGATTCAGGGACACTGGTCATTATGGAAATGTACCTTCTTCCACAGGCTGCAAAATTCTCCCATTTTTGTACCATGTAACATTGCCTTCAGGGTAACTCTCTCGTGAAACACACTCCCCAAGCTGAAAAAAAAAAAACAAAAAAACAAATTAGTCACTTTTCCTCCATTGTAGTTTAATAGAATTCTGCTTTTGCTTATGCTGCTTTGGATAAACATCTCTAAAAAGTTCAACTGCTGAACCCTAACCATTTATCCTAAACAGGACAAATCCCATCAGTGAGGCTTAGGTGAAATTTGGAAGAGGGTCGGATGGTGGAGCTAAGATCAGGATGGCCCCCGTTTGCAGACTCAGGCAGGGCTAACACAGTAGTGGTGAGGGAACTGCTCTGTGCTCAGCCTGGCTATTAGACCACAATCTCTCACAGGCAGATGTGCATGCATATACCCCCCTCTCTCTGAGCCTCGGTCCATCACCTCTCTCCATCTTGACTGTAAAGGGACTTCAGGCAGCTGTCAGGCAGATAACTTTGAGGTAGAACGCTGCTCTTACCATTTGTAGCTTCTCTGTTTCTAAGAAGTCTGCTTGATGTAAGATTTCTGGTTGAGAGGGTTGTTCTAAAACATAAATAAAATAAAAGTACTAGTGAAAGGAGTACAAACAGCTGTTTGAAAAAAAAAAATGTCACTAAAAGATACATAGACTTTAGGACTAAATAGAGCAATCCGGCCTGGTGTAGTCTTACCTATGCTTTGTAATCAAAAGAAGAAAAAGTGAGATACTTAAACCCCAATATTAGCAAATGGATTGAAAAGGAGAAACCATCACCTTAAAATGCATCCTAACTTCCATAAAGAATTCCATGTATTTTAACCACATATATTTTAGCCAGGCAGCCTAGTTCAACACCTGGAAGGAGAGATTGATCTGATTTATATGATACACATGCTGTAGAAGGAACCAGTGGTACAGAAACTATAGCAACAGAAAAACAGCTTTCCTGTGGATATTACTGTAGCTGAGCTGTGACATTGTAAAGGAACAAATTTAACCTAGTCATTCTTCTAATGTTTATTTTGCTAACTGGGATCGTTACATTTAAGAAATGGAGATGATAGAGATAAATGCAATTACTTTAACTGATTCTGAGTTAGTTATGACTTTCTTAAAAAATAAACTTTTTCTTTAGTGCCAGTATGTCATCTTATTTACTTTTTATTATGGTAGATGGACTTCTTAGCTTGCCAAAGTGGAGGATCTATCAGTGTTTCCATCATAAAAGACTACTTTCTAGAGACTATATAACTTGCCTGTTTAAATAGTTTGGCCTGAAGCCCGGAATGCAAATTTGTATCTCCAAAAGAGACAGTTTTCCCCATATTTTAAAAGAAGGTGAAAAAATAAACCAATGTTCATACAGTCAAAAGAAAACCTTTACACACTAGCTATACCATTTAAATAAGCATATGTATTATACACTTTAACAGACTGAAACACCCTTAACCATGCCAGCTCACAGGACCCTTTTCCCAAATTAAGCTCCCTGTAAAACAATGTAACTATATCAGTAATCTCTGCCCAAAGTGAACTTCACACTGCCTTGCCAAGACCTCTACACACTGATGACGTTACTCATGTGCAGGTGCACTGCTCCTGCTGTCGCAGAGATAGCAAGTCTACATGTTTTACCAGTAATCCACTTGCCCTGTGTGCATGTGCACGTACATGTGCAGGTCTGAGTGTGCTCGAATCATAGAATCATTAGGGTTGGAAAGGACCTCTAGGATCATAGAGTCCAACCTTCATCCTAACATCTCTCTGTCCATTAGACCAGAGACTCAAATGCTACGTCCACTCATTTTTTAAACACCTGCAGGGATGGTGACTCCACCACCTCCCTGGGCAGCCTGTTCCAGTGCCCAACCACTCAGTGAAGAATTTCTTCCTAATATCCAATCTAAACCTCCCCTGATGCAACTTGAGGCCATTTCCTCTCATTTTATCATTAGTAATTTGGGAGAAGAGACCAACACCAGCCTCTTTTTAGGTAGTTATAGAGATCAGTAAGGTCTCTGTCTTCTGTTCTCTAGACAAAACAACTGCAGTTCCCTCAGCCTCTCCTCAAAAGGCATGCTTTCCAGACCCCTCCAATGCGCAGATATTCTTTGCTTGAAAGACTAAGCCAAGATGGAACAAGAACAGCTCAAAAGGGAAATGAAAGGCAATAAAAGAAGCTATTCATTTGACGCTTTCAAACAACATCGCTTGGGGCAAAACAAAACAAAAAAACCCTAAACAAACCAGGCAAAGCTGTACATGAAAACCACCACTCTTTCTTCAAAGGGCTAACAAAGACTGGTTTTATTTTTTAAAAAACAAACATGCACCCTTATCTCTCCTTTGTTAGTTTTAAAGGAAGAAAGGTTAACTTATGCTCTGTAAAAACCTGTCAAGGACAAAACATTTTCATGTCAATTCAAGCAAACTGGATTTTACAAGACCATTGACAGACCTCCTGGTTCAGATTTTTGGGTCCCATAAAGAGGCATAGCTGGCTGCCTGTCACATCCACGAGCTGATCAAACTGCAAACCACAACTCCGTCTATCACCTCAACTTTGCTTCCCTTCATCTCTCATCTCCCTTGGGACTGGTTTGAGAAGACCTACTCCGTACTTCGGCCACCCCCACAACACTCCTACTGAGGGGAGGACCTCCTGCTCCGTGGCCCCTGTGTGCCTCTCCCTCTCTTCAGTGCTCTGGTGACCGAGCAGATGCTCCAGATGAGATGCTGCCACCTGCTCTCTCACAGCAGCCTCCGACAGGCAAAGCCTGCTGCCAAATCCCCACAGCCACAGCACGTGCACCGCGGTAATTCACTATGAAAGACTTAGTTGGCATTTACTAGCTCAGCGTCTGAAGCAAGAAGAAATTTTAAACTTGGCAGCAGCAGAGCCCACTCTGGTGGGCTTGCAGCTTCTGCACGCTGCTTACCTCTCGGCTCAGAAGCTTGCCAGAGTACTTTGCAACTCTATACAGGACCTATAAAGGGAGGACAAAGAGCTCACTGCCTGCAAAAGTCAAGCACCGGTGTAGCACGGCAGCAGCTAATGTCCACCAGGCTGCTTGCTTTGGAAACTCTGGCCATTTAATTCCAGGGAAAAAAGATGCTGATGGGATCCATCTGGAAAACTGGTAAGGATTGTCTGAGTGGTCCAATGAGTGAAATTAGTAAGTGGTACCTGTGCAGTAAGCCATTCCAGCCTTGTTAGGTCTGAGTTAATCAGGTAGCAAAGCTGAGGATATAACATGCTCCAGTGAAACCAAGGGTGAGGCAGGACTTCTGGGATAAACTGAGTTTCAGGTGCATGAGATTTTGGTTTATGTGGGTTTGCACTGCTGCAGTTTAGCTCTGTATCTGTGGTTTGAGGAGTTAGAAGCTCCCTGAACAGTTAAATAAATGAAGCTTGCAAGCTACTCTTAACTCTTTCATAAGAAGCAAGCAACAATAAAAAAATGAAACACCAAAAACCACACTCAAGGAAGTTAAATGAAAAAAATATTGAAAGAACCCTGGAGTTATGAACTCAAAATGAAAAACTACAAAGGTAATTTTTTCTTGCAGTGCTAAGTCAGCCACATTACCTACGATGCATCCTCTATTCTTATCTTCCTTTGTAAATAGAAGCTTTCTTCATTAGTATTAATGCATACAATAAAGCATACAGGCTGTGCTCCATGGCTGAGTTAGCATTGTGTTAATATTTAGTACAGTACACAGTAATTCAAGCAGTTAACATTTTGTTTCACTATATACCACTGTCTCATCTACATATTTACTGCTGTGCAATAAGTAAACACAATAATTCTTTATATTTCCTTCGGAGAGCTGCGTTTACTATGCGTGCTCTGAGCACACTCCTCCCTGTTGTCATTAATTCAACTGTTCTCACAGCCAAATTGAAAGTGAAAGGAAATACTGTTGAATCCTAATCTAGCTTCAAACTCACTTATGCCACTGACAAACTTCTGTCTAGACACTATTGATGACTCCCTGACACCTTCTCCCTAACAGAAGAGTAAGGTTGCCCTTCCAAAACAGAAATTCACGATTTTCAAGCAGAATCATGATCTGTTTGAAACTGATGATCTCTGCAAGGAATGTGTTCCCACAACAGAGACTTGCTTTGGCTGTGTATACCTGCATCTGAAGAACAGCAAAGGCTAAAAAAATCCCTATCAAAACATGAAGCTAAGGAAGGTACGTGCTTCAGTCACAGGGAAGCATTTACAAACACTAACCTCAGCCTAAGCAGACCTGTGCCCCTAAAAAGGAGTAACGGACACCTCCACAAGCCGAGTCAGGTTTTGAGGGATTATACCTCTGCACCACGAAGAAGCCAGCTTTGTCCACGCTCTTGTGCAAGGTCAGAGCAGGACTGCACCTCATCACACTGTGTATCAGCCTTGCAATTGGGTTGTAGCAATATCAAACACTAATAAATTCTGCCATGCTCTAAAACAGAGCTATAGTTTGGTCTTCCTCCTGGTAGTTCAGCAGGGGGTGAAATAAGCATTTGGGTTTTAGCAACTCGTGTTCCAACCTCTCGCTCACTTATCATAGTTCATGCTGTTGTGTACTAGCTTCTTGGAGCTGGTTTAAACCTCTCCACTGATCTAATCCTGCAGACCGCACACAGTTAATGCTTCCCTCCTGCAGAAAAATTCATTTGGAGAACAAATGGAAAATAATCAGTGCTAATTTTACATTTTTCATTTCCAACCAAATGACATCACATAAGTGAGTCATTATCAAAGCCTAAAATTCTCTTTGAGCCAGCACTTATCGTGAATAAACTGCAAGTGCAGGCAGTCTTGTTACATAAATGCCACCAGTAGATTACATTTTTGAAAGCTGCAAAAATTTGCTAGTCTTAGTAGTTTACTCAGCCAAACTTACTTTCTTGGCTTCAATCTTCCTCTTAAACAAAAGCTTCCATAATTCATAATTCAGATGCTGATGAATGTTAACAGTAGTAACAACTAGATTTACTTACTGAAGACTTTGACTATCGTTGGCTCTTCAGAAACATCATCTTCTGTAACTAGCATACATACAAATCTCCTTTCATCACTGATTCTTGCATTCTTGATGGTTAATGTATAGTTTTCTGAGAGACTCAACCTGTCTTTGTAGTCTGGTACATCATCATACTGTACATTTTTTTTCATTGATGATCTGAAGGCAATAAATACTGGAGATCCATTTGGCATTTCCTATAATAAAAGGATAAACACCTCTATTTTGAATAAACACTCATTTAGAAGTTCCTGAAGATTTGCAATTGGTACAAACCCGTAATTTGAAAAACATCTGAAAACTACATGAGACAGCTCTTTTCCTGATAAATTTCTGCTGTACAAATAGGAAATTCAGTGTAATACGAGAGCTGATTTAAGACTGCTGTGGTGCAAATTGAGAATATAATCAGCAGAAAGAATTTCAATGCTTTGGCTCCATCTCAGCATAGCGTAGGGCTTTCTCTGATGCAGGCTGGTGGTCATGGCACCACTTGCCTCTGTGTGTGTGAAAAAGTATTTGAAATAGAAGCATTCGTGAGCTAGGCTCAAAAGCTTCAGTTTCCTTTTTTCTCATGATTGTTTTACATATTCATATCGTTTGTCTGGGACATTCAGACTTCATTCCAAATGCAGGATTTAATCAGGCATAACTACCAATTTTATTCTAAATTAGTTTTTAGCTTTTTTTTTTTCTTTTCTCTCTTTGTTTTTAAAGGACCCAAGAGCTTGTAGCATGGGAATATACACACAATCAAATACTGTTATTTATGCATCTTACAATAATGTACAAAATATCGCTTTCTAGACACCCTCCTTACATTAATAACTATGCAGTTGCCATCCTAAAGAGGAATACAAAGCTTACAGCCTTGCCCAAATCTACCATATCTTTTATGAGAGACAAATTTACAGGCTGAG
Source organism: Chloroceryle aenea (assembly GCA_013399075.1). Lineage (NCBI taxonomy): Eukaryota > Metazoa > Chordata > Aves > Coraciiformes > Cerylidae > Chloroceryle > Chloroceryle aenea. The sequence continues at coordinate 579,986 of VWZY01001213.1, read as the reverse complement.
CTCTGCAGGATTTCATTCCCCTGCCCCCCAGAGCAGGGACAGGCGCTTTCTGCCTTTAAATAAAGCAAGGTGAAAGGCCTACTCCATCGTTATGTTCAGTATTGTGCTGGGGGCTGGAAGAGGTTTTAGTTTCCTTTTATCCCTTGCACCTTACAGCACTGATTCGAGTAGTGTTCCCAGCATAATACCTCAGCTTGACTGCAGAGCCCACAAAAGCATGGCAATGCTGTGACGAGAGATGAGCAGTGTCAGAGCCAGGCGGGGAGCGAGAAGCAACAGCTAATGTGAAGCTTAAATTCCCTTGCAGTCTTTCTCCCTCTCTCACTTTTAACTCTTGGATTACTCTAAATATCTGTCACACAAGAAAGAAAACTTTGCTTTGACTCGATACCAGTAAAATTGGCTGTCAGGTGTGAATGAGTTCTTAATTCTTTCTGTATGCCCACCCAGCACATGAGCATGCACAGGTAGACGCTGAAGGGAGCGACACCTGCTCCTGCCATGATGTAGGCCTCTCAGCGCCCTGGGGCTCCCACCAGCAACCCAAACTGCTGCTCCCAAGGCAACAAAGCAGAAAATGGAATTCCTTCTTCCAATAAAATAATCATCTGACCTAAAAAGCCTAAAACAAACCCTCCTCCTGCTAAAAACAAGCATTGCCATGCTGGGAGCTGCCCTGGGACAAGGGTATCACGTTCACTTGGTTGTGTAGGCCGCGTCAATAGTATCATACATCAGCAATTGGACGGGCTTTTCTGCACGTTAGGTTTCATGCCCCTTTCCATTTAAGAGAAGCTGTAACATCTTCATTTGCTGCTTGATACTTGTCTGAGATGAGCAATCCAAATGCACTGGAAAGGGAAAATGCATTTCTTTTTCTCAGAATAGCCGTGCATCTTCATACAGATGGACTTCTTCCCAAGAGAATTCAGCACTTTAAAAAGCACATTGCAAAATGCAGGCCCCACATCTTCTGAAAATGCTTATATGAAACAGTTTCCCTGTCCCTTTTAGGGAAATGTCCTCCACAGACTTCTGACTTCACTTCCCACAACACGTTTGTAAAGCAGGGACTCTTGAGTGGATGAGGGCTGCAAAAGCTGCAAACTTCCAGGTCCCAGGGAAGTAGCTGGGGGCGATTATGACACACCCTCAGCAGCAGACCAGTCTGCTGTAAAATAGGCAGTTGGGTGCCATTTAGGAGGAGACAGAACTATTAAATTTTAAATCCACTGTCAGAGCAAACATCACCTGTTACTGCTAGTAACATTTTGGTTTGAGCACAAGGGAAGATTTCTATGAACTTTACCATATCAAGAAAACTAGTTGTCCTGATGTCAGCCTGAGAAGCAAAAGGGATTTGGTATCCTGGTGGTTTCCTCCAAGTATGCTTCCATGTTTCATCTGACTTTGATAAGCTTATTCTCCTTTTGGCCCTGAATAAAAATGGCCTGTAGGAGAAGCACATTCAGCAGTGTTGGTACTGCGGGCTGACTGAGACAACCAGGAGAGCATTGGTGTTCTTGACTCTGTCCTCCATGCGCCAGAAATGGCAACGTGAAACCACCAGAAACTTGTACCGTGGTCAGTACTGCCGCTGCCTTCGCTGTGCATTAAAGACACTGAAGCACGAAACAGTACTGTGTGACTGTCAGATCAACCAGACCCAGGCACAGTGCCTTCCCAGGGATGAAGCACTCCATCCTTCAGGCAGCCCGCTTCAAAAGTATTCAAATGTACCATGATGGCTCTGTCAAGCGAGCAGGACACCATTAGGTAAGATGCCAGATCTCTAATACAGGTTGGCAGAGAACTCACGAATAATTATTTCTCTTGAACAATGAGATAAATTCCTCAAACCTCTAATCTATTTTTGGCAGAAATTATGCAGATTGGGATCTTGCAGTTTTACAAACACAGGAATGAATGTCTTCATATCAAGGCAGAAATCCTATCAACTGGGTTCTTGTAATCTCACACCAAAAAGACCTACATCATCTTAGAGCAATTCCAATGAATGTAAAGGTAAGCTATACTTACATATTTCCATTTTCCAAACATAAGACCATCTGGTACTTGTAGACGACAAGGCATAGTAATAGTATCTCCATATACTGCATTTACTGTGTACAATCCCAGAGCTAGAGGGGAAGCAGAAAGAGAGGAAACAAGTTTAAGCATTTGCTTGAATTCCCATATGCTAGCTAATGTTTGGTTCACAGATATTACACAAACAGAGCCACGTCCTCTGTAAATGGGTATTTTCCAGCATGTAGGATTTATCCCTAGACTTCTAAACCACCAGGATTCATTTACTTAAACATTATGACCTTTTTCAACTTGTGTTTTCTGCTGCAGTCAGTGGGACCCACATAGATTTTCAGACAGGATTGCACCCATTGACATGCATGAACACGTACACTACAATCAGTATCCACAGCTAATGTCTCAAACTTGCAACTTGAAAAAGAAAACCCCTAAACCTTTATTTTCTTATCTGGAAAACCAGCCACTTCTTCCTGGAGAGATTATGTTGCAGCACAGTATTGTGAAGAGGCCAGAAGACAAGTAATATTCTGACTGCTCCACTACATAAAAACTTAGAAAAGAAAGAAAAAAAATGTTATTTAAGTTCTGAGTTCCCTTAATCCTGGGAAACTAGTCTGCACATTTAGATTTTGGAAAAAAAGATGTGAAATGCTTCTATAAATTATTTAAGAATAGCTATTTTGGAAACCTCAGCACAATGCTATTGTGCTAATGCGTACAACTTTACAAAATAAATCTGACCCACTTATTTTCATCTTCCAAAACATGTGAATTGAACAAAAAAACCCAGACCCTAAAGTGATGAAATGTTTAAACGCAAGGAGGTTTAAAGGGCACGATGTTACAACTTAGCACTTTTACTACAATGCAACTTTTGATTTGCTCCTGTTTTCTATAGTTCCCCCTGCTCTTGGTGATGCTCACTGCTCCTTACACAGGAAGGAGGTTTTGCCTCTGGTGTTTGCCCAGTGTCACTGATCAAGTGCACTGGCTGCCTGCTCTTACCCACACATCAGTGGCTTTTGTGAGGGTCTTTTGCCCAGAGACTCAGGATCTGCTCTCTCTTCATTTGCAACTAGAGATACAAAATCGAAGGCTTGCTGATAGAGAAACGTTATTTAAGAGAGAGCAGTAGGGTGCTGGTGCTGCAGCCAGGGCCACAGGAACACCCAGGCTTTTAGAGACATCCATTTTCCCAAAGAGTTGGTCATTCTTGCTATAGCTGAAAAAAAGCAAAGCTGTTCCCATGCACCCCCAAAAGACCAGAGCTGCAGACACCTTATCTTTTCCCGAGTCTTGATGCAGCCACTGGGGTGACTGGACAATTATCTTGTTTTCTGCACATGTGCAATCTACAGGGAGGGTTTCCCAGCAGATGTTTTTTTTCTTAAAATAAATCCTGTATTTTCAAAGAGCCAAACACCGAATGCCTTGCCTACAATTCAAATTAGAAAGACTCCAGAGCATTTTCCTCAGGTGAAGACTGCTGTTAAGAACAAGCTTGTATTTACCATTTGTATGATAGTGGCAATCAGGCTGTGATTTGTGCTGTGTGGTAGTGCACGCAGAAATAGTATTCCAAAATCCTGCCTTAGAGAAGCTTACAACCTAGATGGCACCACACGGTAAGCCAGAGAAGCAGGTGATAAGGCTGGAGCTCAACGGATTGAAGGAACACAGGAGGTAACAGGCTGTACTATGTGCACATACCTGAAACTTTCTTTCCTCCACACCACTCCTTTTCAACGAAACGCCTGTTAATCTTCTGATTTGGTTGTGTGTTAAGTCACAAATATACTTTAGATGTATCATTCACGCTCCAAGGACTGCACGCTCTGATTTGCTGCGTGGTTGACAAAGACCAGCTGCACTCTCAGTGATAGCAGCAGTCAGTCCACTAGATGGTGCTGGGTAAGTGCAAGCTCTAAAAATGAAACTAAATCATTTTTTTTTAGGAAATTGGTTAACTTCAATTTTATGGAAATAAAATAAGATTTTTTTTTTCTCTTAGCTCTCTCTTGCACTCATCCTCATTCTGATCTCTAAGAAGAGGACAGTGCCACTTTGGCTTTGCAAGTTGAATCCCAATTTTCATTCCTGCTAGACCCAGAAAAAGCAGTCCTTTTAGGTTCTTGTCTCCCATGGGTGCAAAACTGCAAAAGACTTGCAAATACATATTCAATTAGTAAGCTGGTTAGTACCCGTTTGAAGTCCAGTCAACTGTCATTTAGTAATTTGATAGTCTTAATGGTATTTTGCATCACATGGAAAACCAGAAACTGCTCCTCCAGCTAGGAGATATTCCCTGTTATTAGTGGAAAACAAAATGATCCCGTGGGATCTGTAATGTTGCGCTCTCCTAGACACACATTTAACCCCTGCAAGCTGCTAAGGTAACAAGTATATGCTACCAAAGACTTGACAAAGAGCCTCACTAGTATGAATGAAACTGTTTCTGGAAAGGATTTACATTTATAGCACTTGAAGGAGGTAATTGATGAATGGCCTGATAAAGACTGACCTCTGCTTTTAGAACAATTTTATCTGAAAGTTATTCCTTAAAATGAAAGTCCCCACCCTGCCATCATGTCTTGCCATAAATTCTGCATAAATTAAAATCATAGAGTTTTCTAGGAATTTGTTAACACAGAACCAGAAAGACACAAGCTTTACTTTAAATACAGAAAATGGTCCCTACAAGTATACAAGATATCCTGCTGTAAAATTTTCTCCTCCCACTTCTGTAGCAACAAATCTAGGATGTTTAAGGAGTGCAAATTCATTGTATACCTGCAAAGTTTCACTGCAGGAACTGCAGTAGTCTCTGCAAAACAACTTTGCAAACCCATACATTTTAAGAAGAAAAGAAAACCCCACCTCAACAGATCTGGACATTCCTCTCTGTTGCTATTAGATATATTTGAAAAATGGTGGGATGAAGAATAAAATAGAAGAAAATGACTGCTTAACTACAAACCAGCACTTCTCATCTGTCAATTACTGAGCGCAATCTCTATTGTTTCCAGCTCATTCTGAGAAAATGAAACCAGTATATACAAATACCTAACAAATTGCTCCGTGCCCTGACACAACACAGGGTCAATGTCAAGGCCCTCATATCTCATTAAATGTATGAGGGCACAAAGGCAACTGTAGGGAATAATACTACACAAGGCACCAGGCATCATGCCCTGCCTTACTGTATTTCTGATGCACCTTTTTGTAGCTAATTAAGAGCTCAGCCAGCTCCCCAGCATGATACCCAGATGTTGACTTCTAAAAGTGAGCCAGTGCTGTTAATAACAACACTAACTCAGAAGCAGGATCTCATCCCACATATGCTAGGTGAAGCTCTATTTGGAATTACATCTATATACGAGATTAATCCATCTCTTTCCTTTCACATCTTCACATCCAGGTTTGAGCAGGCTAAGGTTTAATTCATTTCCCCTCTTTGATCCGGTGCTAAAGAAACTCCAAGACAGATTAAACCTTTCCACGTAGGTTCAGACATGGGAAGAAAGCAGCCACATCGGGAGGTATGACGACTCAGAGAAAGATCCCAGCGGGACACTGCTAAATTGAGATGGCATTTACTGTTGGTGCTTTTAATTACAGTACTTTCCACTCCCCGTGGCAGTGCTAACTGGCATCCCTCTTTGTTCCCCTCTCTCCCTGTGTTTCACAAGGAAGAACCAAACAGTAACCACATATATGAGTAACAAAACAGGAGATCTGACTACCTTGATCAGAAGCATAAAAGGCAGAGGAGGTGCTGTTGTTATTTTAGATCCTCACTAAGATTATATGATGCAAGTCATAATTTAGACTAATTACTACCTTTACATCAATAGGACCAGGTAAGAGGAATTGATAGAAGGTGAACATCTAAAAATCAGAAAGCTGATGTTTCTGCAAGGAAATAAAAGCTTGTAGGAAGCATGTGGAAAGCAGCCATGGTTTCCACCTCTACCTTCCACTGAAATACTGAGTATTTTTCTTCCCTTGAACACCATTTTTTTTTTCCAAGTGCTTAAGAGTAACACTTTTGTGACAAATGTAAAACAGAAAACAAGGCCTGTTCAAACATCCTTTAGATGCAAGATTCATGGAAGACTACAAACCTGTAGTCTAGGACTAGCAGAGATACAGCCCAAACCTCACTGTCACTGGCCTGCTTGGCTACTTCACAGCACAGCTTACTTCTAGTTACTAAAGCAATGGAAAACTGGGCAGCTGAAACTCCCTCAATACTTTGTAGTCCACTGATTTAAATAACATTTTACATCTACAAAGATGTCCTGTATTTTTTTTTCTATGCCTAATCTTTTACTGCTGATCCTTCTGCCCTAGCAGGCTCAGCAACTATGCTTTCTATTACATTTTCTGGACTTGAGGAGCAAGGTCTCATTACCAGAGAACAGCAGGACATGTTGGCTGCTGTAGTTCTTTGCAGCAATCGTCAGCCGTGACCAGGGGAGGTCAATTGGCAGCTTCTGGAGTGGAAGTGTCCAAACTCAAGAGTTATTATGTCTATTTAGCACCTACTTTGGAAGCTGTAGTTAACTACTTTGGAAACTTTAAATTAGGATTAGCGCTCCAAATATTTACTTGGTGTTCTGTTCCTCCCATTTTACCCCCAGGTAGCCTAGATTAGCTTGCACTTAATACATTATTAAAAAACAAGTACATTTTTCTTTCTGCCTTCCATTCCATAAATTGATGTCAGCTATATAGGCATACATATAGGTCCTCCTGAACATCCAGTTAGGTACCAGCCTAAATTACTACCTTTAAGAAACAGCAGAATTTCACAAAGACAATAATTACATCTTCTTAAGATTAGGAAGTCCCCTTCTAGAATCATAAAATCATGTAGGTTGGCAAAAAACCCTTAAGATCACCAAATAAATTGTAAACCTAATGCTGCCAAGTCCACCACTAAACACCACAACTACCTGTCTTTAAAAGACATCCAAGGATCATGACTCACTCACTTCCATGGGCACCCTGTCCTAGTCTTAGCACCCTGTCCTAGTCTTAGCAACCCTTTTGGTAAATAGATTTTAGACTGGATATTAGAAAAACCTCTCCTGGTACAACTTATGGCCATCTCCCATCACCCACCTCGCTACAACCTCCTTTTAGGTAGTTGTAAGAAGCAGTAAGGTTTCCCCTCAGCCTCTTCTCCTCCAGTTCCCTTAGCTGTTCCTCACAGGACTTGCTCTCTAGACTTTTCACCAACTTTGTTATTATTTAATTATAATTTAATTATTTACTGATGTTCAGAGTTATGGCCTGCATTTCAGTTTTTGCCCATTGAATCTTGTCCTATTACTGGGCACCACTGTGCAGAGCCTGGCTCTGTACTCTTTGTACCCTCCCTGTAGGTATTTGTACTCACTGATGAGATTCCCCTGAGCCTTCTCTTCTCCATGCTGAACACTTCCAGCTCTCTCAGCCTTTCCTTAAAGGAGATGATTCAGTCTATCATCTTTATGGCACTTTATTTGACTCTCTCAAGTACGTCCATGTGTCTCTTGACTAAGGAAGCCAGGGAGTGGACACACCACTCTGGTGTGGCCTCACCAGCACTGAGTAGAGGGGAAGGATCACATCCTGCAACCTGTTGACAATGCTTTGCGTAATGCAGCCCAGAATACCATTAGCTTTGCTGCAAGTGCACATCACTGGTTCACNCTGCCAAGTCCACCACTAAACACCACAACTACCTGTCTTTAAAAGACATCCAAGGATCATGACTCACTCACTTCCATGGGCACCCTGTCCTAGTCTTAGCACCCTGTCCTAGTCTTAGCAACCCTTTTGGTAAATAGATTTTAGACTGGATATTAGAAAAACCTCTCCTGGTACAACTTATGGCCATCTCCCATCACCCACCTCGCTACAACCTCCTTTTAGGTAGTTGTAAGAAGCAGTAAGGTTTCCCCTCAGCCTCTTCTCCTCCAGTTCCCTTAGCTGTTCCTCACAGGACTTGCTCTCTAGACTTTTCACCAACTTTGTTATTATTTAATTATAATTTAATTATTTACTGATGTTCAGAGTTATGGCCTGCATTTCAGTTTTTGCCCATTGAATCTTGTCCTATTACTGGGCACCACTGTGCAGAGCCTGGCTCTGTACTCTTTGTACCCTCCCTGTAGGTATTTGTACTCACTGATGAGATTCCCCTGAGCCTTCTCTTCTCCATGCTGAACACTTCCAGCTCTCTCAGCCTTTCCTTAAAGGAGATGATTCAGTCTATCATCTTTATGGCACTTTATTTGACTCTCTCAAGTACGTCCATGTGTCTCTTGACTAAGGAAGCCAGGGAGTGGACACACCACTCTGGTGTGGCCTCACCAGCACTGAGTAGAGGGGAAGGATCACATCCTGCAACCTGTTGACAATGCTTTGCGTAATGCAGCCCAGAATACCATTAGCTTTGCTGCAAGTGCACATCACTGGTTCACATTCAACTTGGTGTCCACCAGGACCTCCAGGACTGTTTTTTCAAAGCTGTTTTCTAGATGGCTGGCCACCTTCCATACTGCATGGAAGTTGGACTTTTCAGACAGGGCTCCACTTTTAACTGTATTTTTCTCCCTCTTTTTTCCTTGCCTGGCAGCAAGTAACTTTTCCAGTAAGACACTGAGTAAACTTGAAAGACATTCACAAGACTAATCATGAGAGCAAAGAAGGGAAAATGCAGCACACATGTAATGGACGTCACGTTTCCTACCTGGGACTGACAAACCAGATGAAAAAAGGGTAAGTGCTATATGGATATAATGGGACTTTAATCACCCTTTTTGCCAAGCCACAGCAGCCAGGGAGCCAAACACTGCAGACCTCTGCAAAGAGGCCCTGGTGCTATTTTTTCAACAAACTCACCCTTGTGATCCAGCTCTCTTTACTGAAAACAACAGGCAGTCTTACGCACAGCTCATACGGCCATGCCCGTGGTGATTAATCTTCTGACATAGCAGGGAAAACACAAAATACACTTCAGGATGTCAAAAGGCTGGTTAAAGCAAGCAAAAAAAAAAAAAGGGCTTGTGTCATCAAAATTCACCTATATGAGAGCCCCCCTTTCAGTTTGGCAGTTACTCACATTCCTTGTTTCATATAGTAGGCAGGTAAATAGGGATGCAGGGCAAACACTTCCAAGAAAATCCAAACATTGATTATCTTAATTGTATTAATATGATTAAAGAAAAGAGTGTGTTTGTGGATATGTCATTTGATATAGGTTATCTAAACAGCATATTGTTTCTTATCTTTGTTTAAATCGTGAAACAAATCCACACATTGGTGACTACTAACTGCAGAAAAAATACATCCAAGAGTATTTAATGTCACATATACACTTGTAAAACAACATAACAGAACTTGCTGTAGAGTTTCCTATACTTTATCACAGCATTCCTTCAAAGAGTTCTAAAACCTGAATAATACTGAAGTGCGGGCAATTTTAACACCAAAGGAAAAAACAGCCCTTTATCATCTTATAAGCACTTATGCTATGGACAGCAATTACCCTTTGGTATCATCACTGCTAAATTGAGCTCATTGAAGATGTGAAGGAACTGAAAGAGAACGCACATTTATCGTTGTTTTTTTAGGGAAGAGCCGATTCAAAACATGGTTGTGATTCTGGAAAGTGTTGAGCTCTCTTCTGAGCAGCTGATCAAAAGAAACACTTCTCTCCAAAGACACAAGTAACCAGTCCTGCACAAACAGGAGCACTTTTGTGCTTAACACCGATTTTTGAAAGATTACGGACATGAGGCTTCACACCCAGCAACATCAAAGCATCAGGCAGGGAACAGGCAGGGTATTTAAAGCTAAAGAGATACTGAAAACACCAGAGCTGGAGAGCAGTCATTAAAAGCCAGCTGAATTCAGCTATCCTTACTCTACACAAAGCATTATGCTTGTTTAAAACACCCAGAGTTTCTCCTTATAAATGAGGAAAAAATAGTAAAGGAAACATGTCAACACTTTAGAAGTCCTCTCTCCTATGAACACAAACAACTAACATGCTCCTGCTCTTTTCCAATTCCATACAAAGTTTTCCTTATCAGTACAAAGTAACCAGCTATAATTAAGAAAATAGCTGAGATAACCTGTCCTGGCTATACAGGGTCTTCCACCTTATCAATAAAGAAATCCTCAGTTCCCTCCTCCATCTCTGGCCAAGAAAGTGAGGCCACTGCATGCTTCTCACTAGTGTTTGCTCTATAGTTCAACCAGATGTGCACTGCTTGGGATGAAGGGTTTTCCTACAGAAGCACACAGCTTAGCTTTCTACGTGACCCTAAGTGTGAGCTCAAGGACAGGGCCTCAAGCAGTTTAGGTCCAAAATCCCACAGAGCACTTGAACCACAGTTTTCAAAGTCCTACAACACGACCAAATAAAACTCTGGATGCTGTGTGTGGGTTCTTCAAAAAACCAGACTACTCAGCTGCTGTTTATTTCACTGAGAGCTCTTTTTGCTCTAGGATTTCAAAACATCCACCTAATTCAGTATTTTTGTAGGTATTTTCCCTGCTTTCCACAGCAGAATACAGCTTTCAAATCTATGTGCTCCCTTCTTGTAAGCTGTGCTTGTAGCTTGATTTGTAATGATTTTAGCAAAAGCTTTTGAGAAGATTGAGGGAAATTCAAGTTATGTCCTTCCAAGGGCAGGGAGGTTTGTAGTAGATTCTACAATGCATAGTTTACAGAGGTGATCACTACTGTAACCTTTATTCTGTGGAGACTGACACTGAGTGTTTCTTTGAACATTTTCCATCGTCCTTGCTGCTGAATGAGCTCACTGCACAACATACAGAAGAAAAGCTTTTTCAGCCTAAACATACCCAAATGCCTGGATTGCATCTAAATAACAATGACTAATAACCTTCTGTCGGCGTAGGAATTGGAAATGTTTTATATAAAGCAATAATCATGGCAGTCATCATGTAATCAAGTTTCTAAAATATTTGATAGGTATGCAAAATAAATTTGTACAGTCATACTCCCTTAAAATTGGGATGTCCATCATTAACTGCATTACTATTGTCTCTCAAGTAAAACTGATACTGCTTTCCAAATTAGCAAAGCTTTCAAACTACACAGAAAAAATATATAAAAGCTGTTCCTAGCACTAGCTGCAAAGCTTGGTGTCAAGTGATCAGTTCAAAGCTCAGTAACTGATGCAAAATACTGCCACGAAATGAATTACTTCTGTTAGCACATCAGCATTCCTACCTTCCCACCTCAGCCTCTGTTCCAGTGCCCAGCTCCAAGAAGACAAAGGAAACTGCTAAGACCAACAGCTCTGAAATGGGAACAGTAAAGCTTTAGTTTGCTTGGCAGCAGTAAGTGCATCTCTGCTTTTTAATCTGGTCCCTTTTAAAACAGGAAGGCTCCAAAACGTACTAAAGAACTGGAAGGAAAACCCATGAAAGCCACCAGTGCCTTTGTACCACATGGGAGCTGTTACAGAAAAATTTTCCTTTCAAAGGAAAAGTCCTAAGCTGCTTTTTTCCCAAACCACCACCTCAAAACATCACCTGTGATTTCAATGGCCTTCTAATCACACTATTTTATGGAAACCCTAGCTTTTGGCTCAGAATTAACTCTATTTCTGGTTTCAGTACTAAGCCAAAACCAGTCAGATTTGCTTTGCAGGCTGATTTGCAGGTTTAAATTTTCAAGTGCTTTGAGCAAATGTTACAGCTTTAGATAAAGTTACATATATAGTGATGTTGCTGTAAATATGATAAAGTCTACAAGCAAATATTTACAAATAGGACTTGGAAAAACATCTACCTACTTAAAATGCTTGAATTAGTGTAAGGCTAGAAGAGACTATTTCCACAAGATCTAGATGGAACTGCATCAAAAGACATGTCCAACATTGGCAAGTTGTGGTCAACATCAGAAAACCCAGGTGTGTTTTATATGAGCACTGTATAGTGGGAAAAAGTGCTATCTTTTGCACAGTTGATGCTGCAGTGGAAAGGCCACTGTTAATGTTTAATTTGATACAAATTTTTACAAAACATTGCCCAGGATAGCTCTCATAATTCAGAGGAAGAGGCAAAATGGCCAACATATCTATTTATAAATACTTCAAGACACGGTCATGACTTTCCCTTAGTCAGGCTATTAATATTTTTTTTCTTCACCGTACCAGAAAATTGAAAATAATTTATTTAAATAGTTACCAACATATGGTGTGACTTTTTACAAATGGTCTGGCACATCTGCCAGGGAAGTGAGCTGGAACTTCCTAAAGTTTGATGATATGAGCTATCTGACAAGAGATGAGCAGCAAATATGGGAAAAAAGTTTCTGAGTCAATGCCACAATGAGTTTGGAGTTTAAACAGTATACCTAATTAGGCAAAAAGGGATCAATAAAGCTTTTGTAGCCTGGTGAAACTTCCCACTCTTTCTGAAGTTAGCCTCTGGCTGCTCCTGCAGCTTACTTCTGTTACACTTCTCAGTTGTCTTCTAAAGCACTTTTCCATTTGCTGAAACTACTCCAGTTTTTTTATCTTCTCATTCTGATAGTCAGCAATGCTGCTGTGTATCTAAAAGCTTAGAGAGACTTAAAAATTTCTATTAAGTCAAATAAAACCTGTAGCTCAAAAATAATTATCCGAAATCCCCCATTATATATTTTATTAAGAATCATTTTTCCTTTTTCTACAAAAATCTCTGTCCCTCTTGCTTTTTCATAACTTAATATTGACAGTGTGGATCAATATACCCCCCAGGCTAATAGTGCAGAAACCCCACATAATTTATAGATAAATGCTAAATAAAAGGCTAAACAGCCTATGTTTTTCATATTAGATTTGTTTCAGTACTCTAAGAGTATATTGCCCCATCATCCTAGATGTTAAGTCAAAGTCAAGTTGGCACCACACTAAGGGAGAAGACCTTTTGAAAAGGAGGCTGAGCTTTTGCCACTTGTATCCTTCCCCTTGCACATGCTGCTGCTTCACTGCAGCAAGACCTCTGGGAAGTAGGGCTGCAAATGTGATGGCATCAGAATGGAGATGGCAAAGGGGGCCCAAACCTGCTAGCTCCTTCCAGGGGCACTGGGAAGCAAATGGGCTGTTTCTCACAGGGTGAGACACATGGGCTCCCTTCCTACCAAAGCCATCAACCTCTTTCCATTGGCCTGCAGAGGACTAAACCAATGTGAAGGAGCAATTGCAAGATGACAAGGAGGTGGTCCCTGTATCTCCCCCTGGTCAACAGCTGTTTCTAGGAAGGTTCAACCATGGCACTGTGTTAAGACTTCACTGTCATCACCATTTATCAAAAACCAGTAGTACACCTGAGTCCCTGACCCAGGGTGCTCCTCTGCTCCAACCATGGAAAACACAGTGGGGGAAAAAAGTTTTCTGTTTTCTTCTACACACGTTATGCTCCACATATACTAGTAAATAATACACTAGTTTGTCTAGATCTTTTTAAGTACATCCCTTTAGATTTTGGTGGGTGAGGATTCATAAGCAGGTAAAAAGGAACAGAAGCAGATGGACCTCCCATATGCAGCTGGTTTAGGAGTTATGCACTAAGAAATGCATAAGTTATTGATCTATTCTTCAATTCTTGCATCAAAACAAAGGAAAAACAGTTCAAGCAAGGCCCTACCTTTGGAAGGGCGGCCAATAAGCATCATTTTCTTCCCCTGGCATCAGCCAGATGCAAGGATGCAAACAAAGACGGCAGCATCATAGGAGAGTCCTGACCCTGAATCCACCTAGTCCCAATCAAATACATTAAAACTACTCTGTTTTCCTTGCTTGCTTTCTCCACCTTTTCTACTTCCACTTGATGAAAACTGAACAGTTAACATATCTACATCTTGGCAGTATAGCAACAGATAGCAATGATGCATACCTGCTGCTATAAAGGTGAATTAAAATAAAATACTGATTTTTTTTTTTATAAGTGAAAACTTAGAAGATTTCCATTTTACAAGAGATGTATTTCCCAAAGCATGTTTACATTTCCTACATTCCTTTAGCCACGATGGAGTCAAAAAAGAGAAACTGAACTGTACCAGAAAGCAAATCACAAGATCATTTGGGGGGGGGGGAAGTTATCACTAACCATTGTAGTTAATAAGTAAATAAATGCAAGGGAAAAAAAAAATTAGGAAAAATAATTCAACACAAAAAAATCAGAAGAATATGCAATTAAATCAATGTCATCACAGTCCTCTTACACAAAGGATTCTCAACAGCAGACACTGTTCTAATCACCTTGCTCTTGTGAGTTGTCAGCATTCTGCCTGCAGTCCTTCTTATAGGAAGAGGCACTTCCCTTCTGCTTGTCTAGGATCCTTCCAAGTTGAAAATTACTGCCTGACAGTTTTCAATAATGTGATTTTTTTTAACTGTGCTTCTTGTTGTTCTACTTCAAATCACGATTTGCTCTGTCAATTAATACTTCCAGAAAGAAAAAGGCCAGATCTCTACTACTACATCCCAGATCTGCAAGCCTTACCCTCTCCATTACCTGCACCTTCACCTGGGCATTTGTTTACTCATGCAAAAATCTCCCCAGCTTCTGTCATAGCTTGTTCTCTGCTATTATCTCTCCCCTCTCCAGCAAATAGGGTTTTGAGCAAGCAGAGGACAATCTGTGGGGAGAAGGCATCATTTCTCCTCCTCTATCAGTGCTCTGAAACATTTGCAGAAGCTCCAATTATATTCATGCAATAATCCCATACAATGCAGTAAGTGACAAAGTATTTGGTGAAAGCAAGTTTGACAGGCAGCTTACAGAAGTGCACAATGAAGCTTTCACTGACAGTGCTGGGACAAGCACTGGAAATCGTGTATCCAATACTGTGTGTCCCAGAAAACATGTTCTTCCTCTCTGCTCTTCATCACGGCTGCAGGGCCACAGCCCAGAAACAGGGAGGGTCCTGCCACACTACTGCACTCACACCAGACCTGCTGCCTGCTGGTTTTAGCAGTGTTTAGTCCCAAAGAAACAAGCTAGATTTCACCAGCAAAGCAAATCATAACCTCTGACTGTACCGTGTGTCATGTGTACAGAATATTGTTTTCAGGGAATGAGCTTCATTTACTAGTGTAGAAAACCATGCACTAAAAAAAAACCTTAGTGAAGTTACAGCTTTAAAGTGCATAGATGAAGGACAGATTTATCCTTCTGTAACACTGAGTGGGTGGAAAAGCTCTACGTGCTTTCAACAGAAAACATCCAGTCCTTCTGAATTAGGGAAGTAGATTGGCAAATGGAAAGCATCAGCTTTATGAGCCATCAGGTAGCTCTGGCTGGCTGGATGCTCCCCAGCTGATGATGGGCTTTTGGCTGCTCTGTCTGTTTTCCAGCTGCGTTCCCTACTGATAAGGGAGAGGACAAAGGGAATGAGATTAATGTAGCCTCCCTGAATCATCAACAGGTCTTTGTTACCTGGAGACAAGACCTATCATTTCCCTGAGAGCACAATAACATAGGTGTGAGAGTGGAAAAGCTCACTGGAAGTCTAATGATATAAATCCTTATGATTTATGCTAAACAAAGTGACTGACAGCTCCTCTGAGGCTTTCTTTAGATTTAATGGGCTCCTCACAGACATGGTTCTTAAAATTTCACAGATGCTTGTAGCCAGCCCTGGTGCTGGCAACTGTCTCCTGCTGTAGGAGGCTTGGCTGCAACAGATGTGCACCTTCACCAACAGGAGAAATCAGCATTATCTTCGTTTCTAAAAATTTCATCTTTGCCTGCCTTTCTTAACCAAGATGCTGAAATTTAATAGGTGTGTCAGCAGTATAAAGTGCAAACTGTAGTTAAAAAGAAGCAGTTAGCATTACACAGACTCTTATTCAGTGGTGAAGCAAAGACACACATGGAAATATGTAAGGCTAGTAAGACTTCATTTCTATTTGTGAGTATTACTGGCACGTGAGATGGTACAAAATGCTGTTTCCACCTCTTATATATTTACATATGTACATGCATATATAACCTAGCATCTGATGTGCTATTACCTTTCTTCATTGCATGAATTATTGGGGTTTTTTTTGTTGGTTGGGGTTTTTTTTTTTGCAATTTTAGCTTTTGATGTGAATGGTTGAGTGAACAGCAATTCCTTCAGAGTAGCCTGCCTCGGTGTGGCTTCCAGAACAGTGGCCACACTTGCGGTGTCATTGAAACTCCCTGTGAACATGCATCTTGGTGTGAAACTCGGTGGCTTTCTCTATATACCTGTCAGAAACTCTGCGTAGAAAGCAATTGTTTTAGTTAGCATGACAGGTTCTGCAGTGCATTACACTCTTGTAGACTGCATTAATTCCCAACTGCACTTGTAAGTACAGTTCAACACGCTGTTCTGACCTACATATTTAGGCCATAATTACCAATTCCCTTATCTAGGCTCTGCTGCCACCCATACTGCCACTTCTCCCTGAGCAGGAACACAGAAGACAGGCCTCCTCAGTTGTTATTTTGATTTGTGGCAGGAACTTTTACTTGTACACTGCTAGTTATCCATTTTTGACACTACCTGTGTACTCAGAGCCTTACTATTTTTCAACAGCCATTGAAGACAAGGTGTTTGGTACACAGCCCATATGCTGGCCAAGCACAAAAACTACTGCAGTGCAGGCTGAACTGGATCACCTACTGAAGGACAGAAACTTCAAGCACATGTTTATACCACAGTACTACAAAGGAAATGAGAGGTACTTCATTATTTACTTCCTAAGACATTCCTGTTTCTTTCCTCGTGCTTTCTGCAGAGAAACAGCATTTGCACAGGACCTAGTGAGGGAGTATTTCAGCTTTTGGTAATTTAAAAGCATCCCTGAGTCAGTCAGTTACAAGTTGTCTTGCTGTGCTATGGCTCTCAAAGCATCATGGCCAAAGGGACTCCTAGAGCACCCAAAACCTACGGCCTTTCCTAATCACCACTCTGTATCAAGAGGAATGCAACTTTGCTGAGTATCTGAGAGAAAATGCTTCTGAAAGGCCAAAACACTGCCACAGCTACTCCAAAGCCATCCCTTAGAACAGAACGAGTGCTAGGATGGCTCAGTGGGGCAAATGATCTGGCCATCAAAGACAAAAACTACTTCTGCCTTTTGTGAGGAAGCAGAGCATTTTTGAATAGTCTCTAGGTTCTGTAAAACTACACTAATTAGCACATGCATTTTTAAAAAGTACTCCTATACCTAATTATTCTGAAGAAATACTAAAAACTAATCATTAGTTCTGGAATCCTTTCTTCCTTTTTGGAGCCAGATGGTGTCCTTCCTAAAATACCAAGGCTAGAGAATTATTTATGTGAGCTTTGACCACGTCTGAACAGCTAAGGCAATGATGTATGTTTTTAATGCCCTAATACTGACAACAAGCCTTTTTACTCTAAATTAATGGGAAACAAATGTCGCAGTGAAGATAAAAGTGACTTTGTAAAGTTTTATTCTTTAGAAGTTCCCTTTTCTAAGACACCAGGGTTCTTGCAGAAATGTCAGTATTGGTTTAGCTGACAGAAAGGAGGGATGCCACAGCACGAGTGCGCTCATGACACTTGTGGTATGGTTTGGGTGTGCATGGGGGGAATCAATTCTATTTGGGATAAGGTACCTAATTTTAGGTTGGTCTTAACTGAGTCTGGCAAAAAAACCAAACCCCAAACCAAAACAAACTACAACAAACCAACCAACCACTCAATAAGAAAACAAACCCCACCATACACGCAAACAAGCAAAACCCCAGAGTAATCCATACCACCCTCCAGAAAAGCAGCTGCCACCTTTAGCTTCTCACAGGTACAAATGAACTATTTTAGGCTGATTTGCTCTTTTTAAGTTTTTTAGATGCTTTTTCTTAAATGCATTTGATACACAAACCCAGTCTGCAAGACAGATGTTCCCAGCAGCCTAAATCAAGCCACAGAAGAGAGGACAGGTTTTGAGACCCAGTGCAGGTGCTGAGTGTAGCCTCCCTGGAGCAGGGCACCCCCTGCTCACCAGCTGGTGCCCAGTCATTCATTCCTGGGGAGAGCAAGACAAGAACCTTGAACAGGAACTGGCAGTTTCTGCACCCAAGGGCTGTAAACCTGGACCTTCAGAAACAGTGCTCAAAATCATCTTTTAAAGTAGTCAGTAGGAGCCTAGAAATACCAAACTTTCCACTTACAGATTGCTCGTTGTCAGCAGTGAACCAAAATGCACTTCCCCATGGACATAACTGCTTTTATCAATAATTTTTTTAGCACAGGAAAGGGCCAAAGAGATGCAACAGCTTGCCCGCCGTGGTGAGAAGGGCTGACAGTTGAGGCAGCATTAGGATAGGTAGAAAGAAGTGATGGACAGCTGGCAAAGAAGCTTTGAATGGAGTAACAGATCACCAGGCTGCAGAGCTGCAAGAGGGTTTCTGCAGTACTGTTCACATTATAGCCATGTCCTTATCCTAAAGCACTAATTAGCAGCATGCTTCTGCTTTGAGGCTGAAACACCAACAAGGCTGTACACACCTGGACCTGCCTTGTTGTGCACCAGCGCGTTGACTGACACACCAGCAGGCTGTGCTGCCATTCAGCAAGATCTGGACAGGTTAGGGGCTGACCTGCTAGAAAGCAGCTCTGTGGAAAAAGATCTGGGAGTCCTGATGGACAACAAGATGACCGTGAGCCAGCAACGTGCCCTTGTGGTCAAGAAGGACAATGGCACTCTCGGGTGCATCAAGAAGAGTGTGACCAGCAGATTGAGGGAGGTCCCCCTCCCCTTCTACTCTGCTCTGGTGAAGCCACATCTGGAGTACTGTGTCCATTTCTGGGCTTCCTGGTTCAAGGAGGACAGGGAACTGCTGGAGGGGGTACAGCAAAGGGCTATGAAGACGATTAGTGGAACAGAACATCTCTTATGAGGAAAGGCTGAGGGAATTGAGTCATTTTAGTCTGAAAAAGAGAAGACTGAGGGGGGATATAATTAATGCTTATAAATACTTAAAAGGTGGGTGTCAGAAGGATGGGACCAGTCTTTTTTCAGCAGTGGACAGTGACAAGAGAAGAGGTAACAGACAAACTTGAACATAGGATGTTCATCTAAACGTGAGGAGGAACATTTTACCATGAGGGTGACAGAGCACTAGAACATGCTGCCCAGAGAGGTGGTGAACTCCCCAGCTCTGGAGGCTTTCAAAACTTGCCTGGACACGTTCCTGTGCAACCTGCTCTAGGTGAACCTGCCTTGGCAGGGGGGGTTGAACTAGGTCTCCAGAGGTCCCTGACAGCCTCCATTATTCTGTGATTCAGTAACACTTGCTCAAATAATTATTTTTCTTCTCTAGACAGTCCATAGAAGTATCTGAAATTGGTTGCTGCAGTATTGAAAGGAGTCCAACATAAAATTAATATCCATCATAGCTATTAAAAAATTTTCCCAACATATTAAGTACTCTACAGTCCAAACAAGGCACCTTAAATCAAGCTGAATGCATCTGAGTAGGTTTTCCATATCTAGATTTACCTTAGGTACATGTAATTTCTCCCTCATTATATTACAATATAAGCCATTTTGTACATATTTTTATATGAAAACATATTTTCTTCACAAAATGACTAAAATGTGGTAAAAGCCCACACAATACTTCCCTTGCCTTGATGTTTTCAAGAGAGTACCATATGGCTTGTCTGAATCCCTCAACAAGAGGTTTCCTGAATTCAAGACTAATTTGATTTGGCAGCTCCTTAGTTAGAAAATGTAAATTCCCATAACAAATTTTACCCTATATTCTAAAAAATAAAATCTTTTCTTGTGGTATGAGCAAACTAACATATTTTTCATTTTCATCTCACAATATTAGGCACCTGAAATATTAGGCACGGGACGCCGCAAATCCGTGGTGGTAGCTATTGCAACTGACCCTTTTTTTTCCTCCTTTCTTTCCTTTCTCTCTCTTTGCTTTGCCAACCTGTTGTCAGGCAAATGAAATCACTTGGTGATTGACTCAGTTTTGAGTCTTAATTTTGTTCCTGAGAATACGATCAAAACCTCACTTTGGTCTATGACTGGTGTGTGACAGCTTCTCAGGAAGGATGTAACAGCTACAACAGAAACTGCTATTTAGTTGTACTTCAGAGAACACCACAGTTGGTCATCACAGGATGCTTCTGTACACCTAAATGTAATGATACACCTTTTTTAGAGCTGTGTTACAGGTTTTTCTTTCCACCTAAGAAAAACAAAGTTTGCGTGATTGTGCTACTCATGGGTACTCCCACAGGAAGCCAGTGAGTCTAGAACTTGACAATTCCCATTGGAGTTTCACAGGGAAATAGGACCTACTTCACATCCAGAAGTGTCATGAAGTAAGAGAGGACAAAAAAATAAAATATAGTGCTCAGCTGAGAAAAAGGCTTCAAAATTAGGCTTAAATTCACAGGCTACCAGAGCATGCAACCTACAGAAAAGTTTGCAAGGCTCCCAGGAGGAGAAAAGCTTCCACAGGAGCCTCCAGAGAACACAGAGATGAGCATGAAGCCATGGAAAAAATAGCCATTATAAGCTCTGCTGCTCCTCATTTACTTAGTTGCCTCTCCACACCTCTATTTCCAGTCATTTCTGTGGAGAAGGATAACCTGGCACCAGCCGCCAGGCTGCACAGATGTAGGTCTCGGGGAGGCAGGCAACTGGGAACATCAGTCTTGGCGTAATTGACAGGGAGCAGGATGACACAAAGAACCATCACCCCCATCCCTGGCATTTGAAGAAGTCATACAGCTGAAGTGATCCTTAACAGAAAAGGTGAGCTATGATTGTAGACCCATTATTCTATCCCCAGCTATCAAAGGAACAAGATAGTGGTATACTGTTCTAGCAGAAGCATCACTTCTTTAAAGCTATTATTTGAAAAGCAGAAAAATCGTAGGAAAAAAGCTCTTCAACCCTATAACTGACATTCAGGAAATTCAGAGGGTGCAGCAGATTTGTTGTATCAAGGCACAGTCCTAACTAATCTTACAGAAGCCATTCTAATTAGGCAGGAAATGAAGAACTGTTCCTCTCAAACTGGCTGAAAGAACAGTGGATTGATTTAAATGAAATCACTGATTTTAATCATGGACTTAAATCAACCAAGCAGGACACCTTGATTTAGCTCATCAACTTTAATCTTGTACGTTTTACTTTTTCTCCTAATGAAAGCTCATTCATTTTGGTAAGATAACATGGAGAATTGTAAAAAGCACACACTTTATGTTAAAATGGATTGAAATTTTTATTCTCACACAACATTGATGACTTGTGACTACAAAGCCTGAACTAACTAATTTTTTAACAGAGTTAAAAAGCATCACTTCTAAAAATCATTCCAATCTGAGAGCTCATACGTGAAACACATTGCAAATTATTTTAGAAATTTTAATAACTTTAGGCTTTAATAAATAGAAAGGATTTCTGCCTAGATTTCTTCTAAAACTATTTAGGTAAAATACCTCACGCTTGCAACATCATAAACTTTAGTGTCAAAGAACATTAGAGCCCAGTAAAAGGGAATGATTTACATTATTTAAGGACAACTATTGATAGTATGAAACCTGGTATTACTCAGCCTTCACTTTAAAAAAAAAAAAGTTAAAAGTTGTCAAGTTACCATTGTGGCCTCCATTGATAAAAATAAATGGGTAAACTGTTGTTACAGGTATTCCAACACTGAACTATTCAGAATACTTCAGAGAATATGAAATAGAAATCCTGATTAGATACTACCCAGGAAAATGAACAAACAAACAACTGAAGTACTGTGGAGGGAAAACAACCCGAAGGCAGTGTCAGCAGAAATAAAGAGGACACGTATGGACAGTGCTCATGCTGGAAGAGACCTGGAGGCGACAGAAGAGCGAGCAGATTTCATGTGTAAGTACTTGGAATACAAGGAACAAAGTGTATTAGTAAGAATTGAAAAAACAAGAGAGACATGAAAATGGTTTAAGGGATGTTTCAGGAGAGTGGGCTGACAGACACATTATAACTGGCATATCCAAACATTACCAGTGTAAAGCATTAGGATTTCATTCAATACTCTTTCCCTATTTTCCATTATTTAGAGCCTTGCCAGGGACAACAGTTGTCAGAAAATACTCCCTTTGTACTGATGCACATCCAGATATACTTCTCCATACAAAACTCTGCAAGCCAAATACTAAGTCACTTGAGCTAAATACAAAGAGCACACAAAACTCGCAATCGAGTAGTATCTAATTTTAATTGTACATACAGTTCTGACTGCTTTGTTAGGAAAAAGTTCCTGATAAAAAATATCAACTCTTAAATCCTGTGAGCTACTATTTAATTCTTTACCAGAGTGCCAAGGCTCTGCTAAAAATGTGCAATGAAAAACTAGTGACGCTTTATTCATCAGACCTGCCCTCAGTAGGCATTCAAAGCTGCAGACTCAGAGCTGCTTATTTCCATGTCAATGTCTTAAGCGCCTTTCCCTACTCCCCTTAGCTTTGCAAAGCCCATTTCGAATCATTCCGAGCCAAAGCAAACCTAAACAGAACTTAAAATCCACCCTTCCCCCCAAAAAAACCCCACCAAAGGGATTAAATATGTTTGATTTGTTCAGCCGTATTCTACCTCAGCAATCTCCGAGGACATTTTTCCCCCTTTTACTGACAATGTTTTTGAATAAGAAAAAATTTACATTTAAATTTGAAATGTTAAGATAACTTTGTGGTACTTTTCCTTACCGGCTATGGAAACTTGACACACAAAGTGGCAATCTGCTAACCAAGACAGATGCAATGATTCTAGGTTTTTTTTCCCCCTTCTTTCTTTTGACATACGAGAGAAAAAGACTTTTTACACACTACCTGAAAGTACAGAAGTGATAAGAACAGTCAATCCAGAAGGAAAAAACCCAAACTGGGTAAATCATGAAGATTTAATGAAAAATCCAGTTTGTTGGCCTTTGGTGTACTCAGGTCACAGAAATTAAAGTACAGCTTAAACATCAGTGCAGAATTTCTTCTGCTTTACTATTCGGAGCTTCAGTTATTTAGTTTTGTATAGTTGCTTGAGAGGTAATTCTCTAAGAGCCAAGCTACATAATCTACAAACTAGCAGGACTCTAGATAATTAAAATTATCTACTTGGAGCTTCAAGAGGTTAATAGAAGAATACAGCTGTGGGTTGATTTGTTGGGTACCACGGCTTTGGAGGGTTGAAGACCCTGCAGACAAGCAAGAGTGAAGCTTTGCAACACCTCCAATAGGTCTGTCTCTCATGTAACAACAGCACATACCTGTGGCAAATGAAATACTTTCCCAGATCTCTGGTATGGGGTCAGTTCAGAGCACAAGTGCTTGCATGAGGAGATAAAATAAGCTGTGTTAACTACTAACTGAGCCAGTGTATTAGTCTGTGTCTTTTGCACACTCTTCTCTTCAACCCTACATTCCAGTTAGTGTAGTTTACACCATGAACCAGAGGTGTGTTTTGAACGCTGGATTTGTTTATGTCACCCTGGACAGCTATAAACCAAGTTCATATAATCTGCATGGATCATTCAACCTTGGATCCCCCTTCCAGCAAAGGAGAGGAAGAGCAGACAAAAAAGCTCACTCAATTTCAGCACTTCACTTTCTCCACTCAGTCCTCATGCCTGCATCTTTTAACATGACAGGGTTTAAGAGTAAAGACTCACTGCATTCAAAATCCTGAAAAATACACTATCTATCCTAAGAGAGCGTCCATAAATCACACTGTTAGAGCAGAAAGAAGAAACTTGTTCAAATGCTATTTCTCAGGGCACTGAAGACACCTCAAGAGATACTCTGTCTTCTCATCTTTAACACAAATTTGTCATGAAAACAAGAAAAAAAATATCAGAATGCACACCTACACTGCTTATGCTCCTCTGACAAAAGGAAATGTGCAGTCTTATAGCTGATGAATGCATCTTTTAATTAATTTGTTTCTTTTTTTTGATAATCATTAAGCCTGCTAAAATTATCTACTAAAAAGAAAAAAAGGATGAGACCTTTTGGCAACAAATAAAACCCCAAAAGAGAACATCTCCTCAGTAAAGCAATGGCTATTGCAGCTGATTTTGGCATGCCTACGAGCTGGATACACACATGCTAGCTGCTGCATTCAGTGCAAACTGAGGACAGATGCATTCCCATTTTCCAGCTAAGCCAGAACTGCTATGCACAGTCACTTATCATAACAGAAACACATGCTTAGGAATAATTACTAAAAAACCACCTTACTCTGTACTTCCCACCAGATACTACTACACAGATTAATTCAAAGCTGAAAAGCTAATGGTAAGGTTAGCTCTTTTCTCTTTGGAAGGACACTTCTTATGTGCTGACACACCTGGTTTTCTGCTTCTTCCTTATTGTTCCTATTCATCTATCAAAGCAACAACTCCCCTCTTGTCTTCTGGATACAGCTACTGAAGAAGACTGAAGTGTATATTAAAAAGCAGCCTTTTCCCTCTGTCATATTTAAAAGCAGCAACACACTAAGGATAACACTCGCACGATTTTCTTTTCTGCCTAACTTCACAGGGCAATTTCAATGAGTAACACATTTACAAAGGTATCTTCAGGCCCAGGGCTTTTTAATCCGAGGTAAATTATTTTTTTAAATGTCTACATATTTATGCATTAATGCCCAAATCTAACAAAAAAGAAGTCTTCTGAATAATTCTTTCCTCAGAATTATGGTTCATCACCTTAACTTGTGGTCTGTCTTTCACTGAGCACAGAACGCAGCATTTCTTATCTTCATTCCTTACAGAGGATATGCCATCTTAAACAGAGTTTACATTCTCCCATGATAACAGCTGCTTCTAAGAAAGCAGATAAAATTATTTCCCTTTAGAACTTGTTTTGCTGGATAAGAGAAAAAATCCACTAGTATAAAAAGCTGTATAAATGTGAAATTATATTAAAGGACTCATTAATCCTAGCAGGGAAAAAATAAAGAAAACTCAAGTAGATCCTATAACACATGACACTGAATATTTTAGGCCAAATAAAAGATACTTGATAGTTGATTTTCACCTAAATAAAATATTTTTATTTATAAGATTTACACATTCAGTTTTAAAACAAATGCAACGTGTAATCTTTTCCAGATACTGAAGTTCTAGCTATTACTTTTCTGGAAGGATAACTTTAAATTTGTATCTGGTATGAACTGAGGCCAACATCTGATTTTAAAACTATCTACTACTTACCTATCTGATTTTTAAACTTACATTGCAAATAACAAGTGCAACAGCACTTACGTATACTCTGTCATTTGCCTCTGCTATGTTGAAAACATGTGCCTCTTCCCCTCCTTGCCACCAGTCTAAAACAAGAGAAGGGATCCAATTCAGCTGTTCCAAGCAACCAGTCTGGCAAGTGGAAATTCTGATTTATGTAGAAGTTCCAGAATATATATATATATATTCTATATATAACTAAGCAGTGGCCTATAAAGATGTCAAATCTTTGATCTATTATGATTCAGTCTCTGCATTATTCTTTCATCTACAAATTCCTGTAAGTTGTCATGGAAATAAAAATGAAATAATATCAAAGATTTGGGACTCATAAAAATATTAAGAAGCTGTTGTATGCACTCATCTGAAAAAATATAGAGATTTTATATTTAAATGTAGGGTATGGAGGTACCTACACACCTGCTTATGTGTATGTACAATCACACTAGAATATGAACTGATTTCAGTGGAAAATTTCCTTTTCTATCTTACACTCACATATTAGTGAAGCTCCCCCCCCCAAAAAAAAAAGGAACAGATTAGTGAACTCATTACAATTTCATGAGACTTCAGGCTTCAAGCTGCCTCTCTTTAAATGCATTAAGAGGAGATGAAATGCCATAGTTGTGGCATGGCCTCCGATCTCAGTTGCAGCCACATAAACTGCTGACATTTGTTATTCCAGATCTATCCTAGAGCAACTCAATCTACATTTGAATGTCATCATGTACATTTTTTTAAATCACATTAGAACATTTTGATATGGCCAGGAAAACAAAACAATAAAAGCCAATTATTTCAAATGCCTATATTCTTGCCTTCCTTCATGCTTAAGCCAGAGAACTCACTGCAGAATTATCTTCCATGCTGCTTCTAAATTAATTCTCTTAAGCACCCGTTAGTTTTCATGTAAAGCAGGGAGAAAGACTTTATATATATGCTGACTACCTTAATTTGAAAGATTTACTGCTAGGAAAATTATATGTTTCATATCCAGGCTAACAAGCAGAGTATCAACTGAAAGAAGCCACAACCCATCTATGAATAGTACAGAAAGGAAGGTCTTTGGGCTAAAGATCTCAGCAAAGAGCAAGGACACTGATATTCCTGTTCTTGTTTCACTGGGCATGAAACATCTGGGGCAAAAGCCTTTCAAATATATTTGTTTTTTTTGTTTTAAACCAAATCTTTAGTATGTTGTGATGAAATAATAATTCTATTTTTAAAAATCATTATTCTGTTAGTAAAGCAATTTAACAATTGATTACTGATATGCATGCAGCTCAGGTTTTCTGCTAGGTTAAACATTGAGGTTGCATGCTCAGTAAATGATGACAAACTATTCTGGAACAAAGGCAAATACTTATTATTTCATTAATGTAATAAAATTACAGTATTTTCTGTATCATTAGAGTTTTAGTATGAAAGAAGTGATAAAACCAGCTCAGAACAAACAACCCACAAAGTACTACACAGTTAACATGCAGAAAACAACAAATCCCTGAAATTAGAAGCTTAGCAGTAGTAGCAGAATGGTAATACCCACAGTGCATCACAAAAATGAAGGAGAAAAAATAAAAAGAAAAGAAATCTTGTGTGACAAGTAATGTTTTAACAGGGTTAGGAAAATGGTGAAGCTCCTCAACAGAGAATCTCTTCACTACATTTAAGAAAAAATAACTTTTAAATTGCAATGCATTAAGAGTTTGCTACGGCTCAGTACATCTACCCAATGTACTCATCTGTGTCTTAGGTCACTCTACTTTTGACTGCATGCACCTCAGATCCTGTGCATGTCACCTGGAAAGTTTCCAGCGAGTGGAACAGCTCTGTGTAGAGCCCTCTAGGCTTGTATAAGTGTATCTTGATGATTAAGAAGACTCAAGATCTTTCTTCACAGCTTGTCTACTATGCTCACAGTTCTTCCTGCCTACAGGGGTTTCAGTTACCCAAACAACATATGGAGTTAAAAGACTACTAAGCTATATAAGGAAAACCAAAGAAAACAAACTCCGAAATCCTATGTATTTTACAATAAGAAAATTAGGTTAAACAAAACATAAAACCAATCCTGATTTACAGTTAATTATTTCTAAAATACAGCTGAAATTCACAAAGATAACTCTGCCTTCCCATGGCTATTTGTTCACATTTTTCAAGAATAATTGTATCTAAACCAGGTGTGCAAGTTAGAATATGGAAGTTGGACAGCAGTTTTCTCATCCACTGTTTTCCTCAGATGCAAACAGTCCATTTAGATTCATTTATTTGTTATTGTGTTGGGTTTACCTATAGGTCTCAAAGCAGATTGGATTAGTCCAATAACATCACCGAAGTCCAAAAAACAGGCTGGGTTTAAGATATGTCTACCTAAACTCATACAATAAATAACTTGCTAATGTTCAATGCTTTGGCACCAAAGAAACCTTAATAAACAAACACATCTTTCACCCAAAGGTTTCTTCTGCCCTCAGTCTTCACTGAGCAACTCACGTGACTCTACCTGTTCATCCCCTTCTCAAGTGATTAAGTAATTCTATATGTATTGTTAAGTTGAAATATGAATTTATAAACTGCTTCTGAAATTCTAATCAGTAAACCCAAAAATTGTTATAATTTGGTACCCAACTGTGAAAACAAAAATCCATTTTCTTTTTTGGAAAAACAAAACAGATTTTGCTTTCAGCTCATTCGTCCTGAAGTATGAGGTGGGAAGAAGGAGCTTTAAACTGCTGTTAAGAGTCACTTGCAGACATGGCTACTTTGAAAATTAAACCTGTAATACATTATATGACAAATGCAATTGCAGGTCTCCTAGGTATTAACATCTTCTAGACACAATTTAATTTGAGTAGGCTGTCACAAAACTATGGAAATCGAGATTTCATCACTTTTCCACTATAGCACACTGTTCTTGTAACAACTTATTGCAATTCCACTTTTAGACAAAAATCCCTCAGTTCTAATACCAGAATTACTCCTCTTCTGTTGCTTCTGTGTTTTCTGTTCAAAACATTATGTGACAGCAAAAAGCAGTCAGCAGAGTAAGCATTAAAACACATACATAATCTACTGGATTTTCTAGAGATGTCAGCATATTTTTTATCCATGATTACAGATTTGCAGTCTTTCACACTACTCAGACAAATGATACTACAATTTCAAATGCTGGCATTGTTAGGACATCTTTTTTAGCAGCACAAAGCAATCTGAAGGCTCAGCCTCCACCACATCAGGTGCTACACACCTCTGGAGGCAGACTGCCCTGAACACCTTGCAGAACAAGCAAACAGCAGAGGGAAAAGACAAAAGCAAAACATTTCTCTTCCATCTCTTCTCCCCACACCCTCCTCACCCTTAAAGTACCCATGGGAAGTAGGGTCCAGTGAGCAGACATCAATCTGTTTTCAAAGTGCAGAGCTGGGAATAGCATGCCGTGCACTACTAGCAACAGGCTCTTTGGTCATACATGGCTCACACAGCAGTCTCACCTGCAAAGAGGATGATGGAAATCTTACTCTTTAAGATGGTCTTCCTCACGTCATGAAATTCTGGAAAGAGGCAGACCCACTTATTACAAGGTGCCAGAGACTGGTATCACCTTCTCCAACAAGATTAAATGAGGAATTAAATTCTAAATATGCTATTTACATGGTACTTCAGTTGGTTTGTTTTCAGGGTTGAAAAGGCATCTTGAGAGGGGTGGTGTGAGATGCAAGAACAGCTTTATGCTTAGGGACACCACGTTGTACGGATTCAAGAAACCTTCAAATCTGCTATGTCCAGGACTTGGAGCCACAAGCTCTGTGACAACACAGAGGAGTCTGCTCAGGCAAAATGGACACTGAAAGCAACAGCTATTTCATGGTCCTCTAGGGCTGGCTTACACAAACCACACCTCCCTGTAAGGTCTTCTGTTAGCAAACCCTTATGGATGATACCACTAAAGGCTGCTGAAAACGAAGCATTAGGAAGGCTGTATAGTCTGCAGCCTTTGGTGGAGGATGATCAGCCTGTGATTCACCAGAACACCCAGTGGTGTACTGTTCTGCTCTACAGGTCTGAACACCTGTAGCATCAGTAACCACGCTACTTTTAGACCACATTCATTTCAGCTTTATGCTTTTAATCGGAAAACTGTACAAAAGGGAAGCACAGCTGGAAAAGCTATTTCTAGAACATAACCTCTTAGTTTTTAATAGAAAGGAGTAAGTAGCAGGAACTACAGAACAGTAAGCCTTAATAAAACACTGATATATTTTAATTCAGTTAATCATTAACAAAGAATGTTTATAAATCACACCACTTCTCCAAAACATTAATTCAATCAGAGATCTATTTCTGTATAAGCATGACAGTACAGACATTAACATAAATTTAGAGAGTCAGTATTGCTTTTTTGGGTCATCAAAGTGACATGTAATGGAGAAATCCGACTTCCTAGAGCTCCTCAATCACACACTAAGAAGATATTCAGATTAAAACCCCAATGTTAAGCACAACCGATTGCACAGCTCCTTCGGATTATGTCTTCACACAACATAACGTACACCAAAATTCAACTGTCATTGGTAAGTGAAATTATGCAGAGGCAAACCCACATAATCCTCTATTAATTATTAAAATTGCAGTTTATATATTTAGAAACAGAAAAAAAAAAACAACAAAAAAACAAAAAACAATCCATAAACAAAAAGCCATCCTGATAAAGCAAATTCAAAGCTGCAAGTTGTCAAAAGAAACCATTTTTTCTTCCTGTCTAAAGATATCTCAGGTTCCTAAGACAGAAGACAAAAATCTACACATTTAGAAGTTACATTTTGTGAAACAAAGCGCTTGAACAAGGATTTGTAATAGGGTGTTTAAAACATAGTTTAACCTTAGTTGTGGATTTCTTCAGCTTGCTCCAGGAATTTAAGTCCCTCATGTTAGAAAACAAGCCAGCTGAGGAGCACAGGCCCTTTGTGGATGTCAAACACATGTACTGTAAATTAAGAGCATTTTTCCCAGCTTTTGAAAGGTAACTCCCCAACCACTGTGGGACCCAGAAGACGAGCTGTTGACAGCTAGAGTCCTCACACTTTCCTCACTCCATTTTTTTCCCGCCCAGTTGCAGAAAACTGTAGTGCACCATGTGTTCCCTCTTTGTGTACATAAAATAAAAGTTCAGGATACAACTCAGCCTGCATTTCCCCAGCTAAAAACTAACTTGATCATCTCCATCTGGAAGAAAGACATGACAGGACATTACAGGGGAAAAGACTCACAGGAGACTCATTATAGACCCAACCCATGTGCTTTTTCACTAACATCAGTCTCCTCAAAAAATCTCACTGCACTCTAAAAACTGAGTGTTAAAGAGCTAAGCTATGTAAATACTTGAGGTTTGTATGGGTTTTTTGTTGTTTTGGGTTTTTTTTTCTGATAAATATGCCTGAAGTCCTCCATTTCATATAATCTAAGGCCCACCACACAATTTTTTATCAGGAACAAAGTAATAAATCATTTCTTTACTCCCCTCACCTGAATTTGTTGTCGTGTCCGCCAGGAGCTCCATTAACACTCCCAGTGCTCCTTCTGTGTCCAACTTGTTGCCTGCAGGCCTAAAATGCCAACAGTAACGTGCTCAAAAGGCTATCTCTTGCCACATACAGAAAGCAGCACTCCCAATCCTTCTGCTCTGCATCACTTAACTTTGTTCTACTCTGAGTTATTTTGGAAGAGGTGAGAATACAAAGAAGCATGAGCAGAAAGGCCAAGATAAACCTTTAGGATTAGCCATCTCTGGGTGGATACACACCCACCGTGCACCTGCAGGTACTGTAGAATCACAGACTCAGAGAGAAAAGTCTGGGTTGAAGGGGGGCTTTGGAGATCATTCGGCCCAACCTTTTGTTCAAAACAGGGTTCATATCAGGTTATTCACGTCTCTCTCAAGGGAATTATTCAATATTTACAGTGAAATACTACATTTTAGTCTGATTCAGCCTTTCAAATTAAGTAACAAGTGTAAGAACACCACTCAAACACCAGACAGGTGTTAACTTTATGGAAACCTTTCATTTTGATGAATTTTGAATCGTCTTTTGATTTAAGAAACGACATCTTCTGATATTATTTCAAAACAGAAAACAAAAAGTAAGGTTAAAAAGTTGATTCAAAACTACACAATAACCACCTGCTCTAGACTTTTATAATAATGTGGCTGTAACACCACCAGCAAGGACATACCTCCACAGACTGGAGCAAAGCATCCCAGAGACTCTGTATTCCATGTGTCATTTGGTGCAAAACCCAAGCCATGACAATGTTTTCCAGTTGGAGACAAAAAGAAGATGCTGAGCTGCTTTATAATTATTGTGAGACAGGGGAGACAATCCTTGAATACCTCTTTTGTGTTAGACTTGGGTCTGTCTAAAGCTTACCGGCATCAATCAGCTTCAATGAGTGTTGGATTGGATCCACACCTGAGAATTTAACCAATTTAATTCAGGCTTTGTCAATTTCCAAGTTTGTTCAAGAAGTAGCTGGCCATGAACTGAAGAGGACAGGTTGTTCCTTTAAACTTCAGAGGGTCTCCCTCCAGGCCCAGAACAAACATTTTAGGTCCTTAACCTCTGGTTAAGGTTAATCTGTTTTAACAATTTCCTCATCAGCTAAAATGCGCTGGATATTGATGAGAACAGAAGTAGAACACAGCCTTCATTAACTGAAGAAGTGCAAATTAACTTTTCATCTGAATTCTAGGACACTAGAAAGAGAATGATTGGGAAAAGTAGGAAAATTTGTCTTCTGACGCATAAGGGAAGATCTGAAACAGTAACTCTCTGAGCAGAACAAATAACTCCAGGAAAGGCACTTGGAAATAGAATTACAACCAATCAAGACTAGAAGTCTCAAAGGGTGGTTCCATTAAGAAACACAATGTCAGATTAAGACCACAGGGAAGAAATACCTTCTGAATGTCCATTTTGTTGAAAGGAGTATTTTAAGAAAAAAAATGAAAGAAAGAAATGTGACTTCAAGTTATGAAAGATGGCTTTTCTCCCCTGAGTTCTGCACCTGATTGCTAAAAGAGGTGCTATTTGCACTTTAAGTAGCCACCCCTACGGATTTTATCAACGACTCTTAGTGGGAAACCAAGATCACCATCTACTTGTTAGGAAGAATTACACCAGTAGTGTAAGAGATGCCTGGGCTGCCAGTCTCCCAAACATAGGAGCAACAGCTGGGAGGGCAATTCATCTGTTGAGGTTGTGATTAACTATTCTGAACTCAATGCTGGGAAGCAAGAGAAATACTCTGTGGCCAAAAGATGAAGTCAAGAACTTAACACTCGATCGTGAAAGAAATAATTCTCTAGCACATATGCGTACAGGATACAATCTATACCTTCAAGTGTGTATGAAGAAATTCCTCACTTCATAGGTGTCATAACCTATCACTAGCCATATTATGTTAAGAAGTAACATTTCTTTTAACATGATCTACAGCAAATCAAATGAAACATCTTCAAAATAATTGAGGGGAAAAAATGCTGAATTACTATTTAAATAACAGCAATCTGAAATTTGCTGCTGTTCTTACTCAAGGCTCCTTTGATAAATACCATTGAAAGAAGCAGACAGACATATAGCATCTGCAAGAAAAATACCAGTAAAGATGAGGAAGTGAAAGCAACCGAGTACCAAAGAGATTAGAAGGCAAGAAAATGTAACTCGTGATCTTTAAACTGAAGTGAATGTGATTAAACACCAGACATTAGCAAAATTAAGAGGTCCCATAAAAAAAGTGTTTCATGATATAAAATAAAATTTCAAAGTACATTGAAAAAAAACTTAAGAACCCTCATTTCTTTTGACTATTAAAATGCTAAATACTTAGCAGATTCATAAGCTGAAGTTCCTCAAAGAGACTTGTGGGTACTATAAGACATTACAAACTTATTACTTTTCTTTGGAAAATTAATGAGATCAGCATCTTTTGTGTATCTGTTGAAACTGTGGCTTAAGTTGAGTTTTGTGAATGGTGTTTGTGTGTTTTAGTAATATCAAAATAATCTTTTTTTAGCACACAAATTAATTCTGATTTATGAACAGTCTTTCCTGAGCTGTACAAATAAGTTGTTTCTACCAGTATCTGAAAATTCTACAACAAAATTGCAGCTGAAAACACTACTGCTTTTGCCCTTTTATAACATGGTGTACAATTGACATTTCAGCTCCTCAACTGCTTTAAGCTACACACTCACTTTAAAAAGCAAATATTATTAGGGCTAAGTATTAATTTCAAAGATTTCACTGACTTTTTTTATCTGATATAAAGTTTACAAACCAATCTGTTATTAAAACACAGTCTGGATAGTTATTGCACCCTATTCTTGTATTCTGCAAAAGAACCATCTATAGCCAATTTCTTACTCTAAGAAAATAAACAGAACAGTAATCTCACCCACCTGTAATTACCTCCAATAAGGGCTTTTATATCACTCCAGCATCACCTTTATGCTCATAGGAGAGAAAAAGGCACTTCAAGAGAACTAATAATTAATAGTCTTCCTTATGGTGAATCATGTTCTCTTCCTCTTTACTGTGAACAAATGCCATTTAGACAGCTGGCTCGGATGTACACAATCCCTAGTAGTCAGATAAATTCCTGTGACTGCTACAAACTATTGGTGGAACAAACCACAACCACCAAAAAACCCAGAGGTCAGTCATAAAGCAGCTCTCAACAGAAACAGATATACCATGCGTAAGCTTGCAACTGTTCCCAGCCCTGCCTCAGGCAGTACCATTTACACACCCAGAGCTCCCGGAAGTGTCCCCAACAGATCAGAAGTGCCCAGCGAACCCATGCTCGCCATGGCTCCAGGTCTACTCATGCAGCACACTGCCTTCCTTAGCTGTGCAACCAAGTGACTCCAGGTATTCGAGGAGGCCTGCATGCACAAAACAGCACCACAGTATTGTGGAGCCGGAAGGACTGTCCACATATTTATCAGGATTTGGTTCACACGATTGTAGGCACCCTCATTTCTTTTGAACCAGTGCACATACTCGGGCTGGATTTTGGAGAGTTATTGTTTGCAAGCTGGAATGCTGAATATGCAGTTTCAGTATTCTACAATTTTTGCAGACAAAAAGTAAAGAATTCTAGTAAAAGCGCTGACGTTAACTTGCTGCAAGCACTACCAATATTTTTAAGTTATACAACTAGAAAAAAACACAACCCACACTTGCAAAATCATGTATTATATCAGTGTTGAGAGTATTACTTTTCACAGAGAACATAAGTGATGGATTTCTTTCCCCAAAGAGCAGCAGATATTTCAGACATTGAAGAGAGAAGAGAACAACACTACACTGGCAGTTCATCTAGTCTGAGGTATTAAAACATTCAGTGTGTTTAGAAGTAACCATGACATCAATGTATAAAACTTTATGTCATTGAGACATCCATATATTGTAATCTATATATAAAGGTTCTCTAAGTACCAAAGTTAAAAACCTACATAATTTTTGAAAGATATCATCATTACCATATACCAGCAAGACAAAAAATGGTTTATGTTACTTCAAATTCATTTAACAGCTTCAATTAATACTGACTAGAATTAGTAACATCATTTTGCTGATAGCAAATAGCAAAGAAATTTCCTAGTGAACTTCAGTGACAGTGCAGATCTGGTCCTTTGAGTAAGTAAATGTAAATAAATAAAGTAAATGAGAAAAAAAAAAATCTGTTTACAGTTTTAAGACTGCAACAATTAAGAACTTGTGAACAGCTGTTTTTTCAAAGGAAAGTCTGTTCTGTGAGAAAGATAGGATTAAGGAAACATTAATGAAATGAGTCTTTTCTCCTGTTCACTGTTCTATTTCCACCACAGGAAAAAAGCTAACTTTTTGTCTGTATCACACAGGAAGGACAGAGACAGTTTGTTTCAAAGGAATAATCCACAATTTTTCTAACTTTTTTTTCAGACAAAGTTTATCTAGGAACATTCTGGTAAGTCTAGCAATTTCAATGAAATAGTTTAGTATTTATCTGTTTATACCATCCCAAGCAACATAGTCATCCTCAACACGCTCTCCCTTACCCACTCTAAATTGCTACTTCTTATCTTTTACAGAGCTGTTGGCTCTCTGTGATTTTTGTGTGATCTTCTCATCTCTTTCCAATACATTTTTCAACTTTCCTAGCACTTCTTTAAGAAAAAATCACCCAAACTGTTTCTGACTGAAGACTATCTCTGAAAGTATTGAAGAGCTGAGGGAACTTCCTTTGAGATGCAGCCAAGAAACTACTTCTAGTTTCAATGTTTAATTGCAGTATCATCTCTACTGGACCAATGTCTGATTTATAACAAATCTTTTTTTGCAGACTATGCCAACACAACACCTGAGCACATGATTGTTTTGCTAGTCAATCAGTATTACTTGAATCAGCATCCTTTGCACTTTGGGGGGAGGGAAGGATTTTAAAAAAATCTGCATTATTTCCTACCCAACTATTCTGCCTCCTCAGAATACAAAGATTAGATATTTCAGTGGGTATCTATCCGCTCTACTGAAAAGGGAAATTAACTGATATCTATTGATTTAGGGGATGCTTACAGGATTTTCATTTTCTTACACAGCTGCACAAACTGGTCTCAGAAACTTGATGAACCTACATACATATTGAACATCCATATAAGCATAAATGCTGCCATTCTGTTTCTATTACAGAAGTAGTGTGTAGAAATTATAGTCTTATATGGTACCATGTGTTATTAACTCAGTTTAATGTGATAGTAGAGAATAATACTCATGGAATGAAAATGAATTTTACCTGCCCTGACCTATGTCTGTATTTTTCTCCTACAGCAAAAGAAGGAAAAACTGAATACCAATGATTTAAGTGTAAGCTGTACTACCCTCCAAGAATCAAGGTTGGTAAAAAGTGAAGTTGATGCAGATTATATCAACATATGGTATTAAGCTCACTAAACATGTACTCTTCTCAAGAGTTTTAGTTCCTTCTGCCCTATACCTCTGTAGTAATTTTGTGCAAACTGCATGCATGCCAAGAGCAAACAAATCCTTGGGATGACCATTGTATTTTACATCCCAAACTGTCTCTGTGAGGTCTGTGACAACAGACTGTAAAGGTTCAGGAGTGTGACTTTACCCTGGAAGTCTTCCACCACCACATTCAAACACTGTATTCAGGAGTTGAGGTGCAGCATAAAAACAGTTTCTCCCAGAAAGGTTTAGATGCACAGAGAGAAGCTGGGTCTTTCTTCTGTGTCCTGGGACACACCTCTTGATGCATGACAGAAGATAAATCACAAAGGCCAACAGACAGTGGATTTATGCAGGTTTTGGGGTTTTTTTTAGGTAGATAGTTGTTTTCTAGTCAATTCTTTATGGTCATTAGAATGTAACATTTTGTTTCAAAATTAAGATATATGCTCTTGAACATGAAATGGGAGCAAATGGACTGGACACTAACTGTGCCAATCCCCTGACCTTCAGTGATGGTACCATGGGAAATGTTAAAGGAGGTCAGAGGAAAAAAGAGATGGTACTCTGCAGAGACTTGAGACATGGCTGTCTTCCCTTATCATAAGAACTGCAGCCTAAAAGGAGTCTAATCTTAAGCAGCAGTTTAAAATAATAATGTTTTGGGGCAATATTAAGTGCACTGGTTGCTCCCTGAGAGAAAAAGCACTGCATCCTGATCAGCTCACTTATATGTAATCTGGACAGAACTATTTTTCTCATGCAATGGGACTGAGTGATCAATTCTCCAAGAGACAGCTATCCAAAAGCTCCTGCTGGTGAACTTCAAAAGCACAGCTAATCCTAGCTCTGGTCAGGAAGCACTCCTAACTCTATCTGGGAGGAGATTGAGGAAAAGCATTCAAAGAAGCACCAAGATCTTCAGTGGGGAGTCCTTTGTTCACAGTCTTGCATTCAAACTCTATACCAGCCTGATCTACCCCCCTACCTCTTCTCTTCTCTTCTCTTCTCTGTAGATGAGCCTAAGACGTAATTCCTCACCATAAAGTTTCCAAAACTATATAGTGGGAAATGCAAGCAAAACCAGACAGCTCATCTTGCCACATTCCCTCTTCCTCCTGCCCTTTTCCCTCCCAAAGCAACAAACTAAGCTCTCTGAAAAAAATGAAAGCTGGTACATTTTCCGTAGATGTCTCTGTTCCACCCAACAAAAGCACATGACATGCATGAATTCAAAGCACAGGACAAGGCCAGAGGTTTCACCTGATCTAGAAACTAGCTCTGGAGTGATTCATCTTAATTAATTGCATCTTACTTTATAAATCTAGCAGACAACATGACACATGTGCTACACTGGTTTCAATGATGCTGGAAAAAGCAAATTAGCTGACAAAGAGGAAAAAAAATTGCCTTTTCATCCTTTTTCCATTTGAAATTAATTACAAAACAGGTACCAGTGCATTGTAAAAATGCTGAGGTCTATATAAAAATTTGCACACGTAAGGATCCTCATGTATTTGATATATATTTCATAACATTTTATTTTTAAATAACAAAGATTTTTTTGAATTAACTAGTTGATAGGCATTTTTGCTACATCTATATAAGCCACTTAGAAAAACCAGTATTACCATATCTATTTTTCAGGCACAGAAACTGAACAAAATAAAAGTGGAAAAAGTCCACTGCATTAATTTGAGAAGTTATCAGGTCCTTTAACTTCACACTCTGTTTCAAATGGAGTAAGCCAGTCATTGCTTTCCACACAGGCACAACAGCCCAGTGTGTGAAACTTCATCTTAAAAAGAAGAAACAAAAGGACAACCCAGCATATTTAGTTAACCTCTCCAGATCAAATAATCCCTAGATTAAAACCCAGGAATTTGAGAACAGAGGCTTACAGGTTTCTGATAAACTACACATCCCTGGAAAGCAAAGCTGTTAGAAGACTCTGGGCTATACATGTCCGTGTGGTGGTAAATCCATTTATGGTGCCAAATCAGTTTTCCAATTTAGACAGCTGAGCTCTTGGAAAATTTTGCTCCATGATCAGTTATTCAAACTGATCATGATTCAGCTTTGGCAGATGTACAGCAACGAAATACAACACGCAGTACCTTATTTTGATTTGAATCCAGATGAGAGTGGGATAGAGCAACCAAAACACTTCAAAGTAAAACCCCTGCACAATAAGGTAAAAATTACTGGCACATGTAGAGAACGTTGAGTACAATTGTCTTTAATGATGACATTTCTTCCTGCAGTTGTCTACAGCTTCTCAGGAAGATCCTTAAAATAAAAATGTTTCAGAAGTGGGAATTGAACAATTGAAAAATTTGAAAATAAATCCTGTCAAGTTTTCTAGCATAGATTTTGAAAGTCTCTCTAAATTATTTTTGCTCAGAGAAAAGTCCAAGAACAGAAGTCTCTGATCACAAAGCCACAGAAAAATCCAGTACCAAAGAAACAGGCAATTCATTGGAGTTTTGTTTTGTTTTTCTTCTTAGCACATGATACCTACCAGCATAAAGGCTTATTTCAATGAAACTACTTAGATGAGCTATTTGCCAGAGAATCTAAGTGCTTTTAAAGACCCTTGCAGACTAAATACATCAACAGGCTCACACACTCTTCCCCATATTGATGTTTCCACACAATCTTGTTGGAGGGAGGTACAAAGAAGTCATGACTGGCTAGGAGTAACAACATTGTAATTATACATGCATATGTTAAATAAAGGCCACACTGAGAAAAGGTCAACAATTTATAGCATTCCCCTGACAATGCACAACTGCCTTACATAGTATAAGTGTATATGCACGAGTTCTCCACCTTGTCTGCTTTAAATGATTAAAGCGACCTGGACTAACTCATTTCTTTTCTGGAAAACACATAGGTAAGAAACAGTTCCTGACAAAGAAGGGGGGGAAGGGGAAATGCTGAACATTAATTTCTAGTGCTTTGCATTGTCATTCACACTAAACTGCCTTTCTATGAAAGTGGACCTATCTATATTGAGAATTCAAGAGTCACATTACAGCTCTCAGCATAGAGTGTACCCTTGGAGGTTTGATTTCAAAAGCCAGACATCATATTGTATATTCCCTGCTGACAAGAAGTCAGTCAGAGCATATTACATCACTCTTCAAAGAGTGGCAAAGCAAATGCAGGAAAACCCCTCAAGTGATCTGATAAATGATTTTCTTAGTTAGCCTGGCACCAGTGTGTCTGGTACCTAATACTTATGATACACAGCCTACCAAGTACACGGTATTAGATTGCTGCTATTTTGTGTCAACAAGAAATGTATGCTGTGACACTGGCCTTTGTAGTAAAGTATGGGAGGAGAGACAAGTCAGAGGGGAATACAATACACTTCCCAAATATGTAAGGAAGTCACTGAACTGTGCTGGGATTGTATATTGCTAACAGACTGCCATCAGGAACAAAAAGTCACAACTCAGAATACCAACTCCAAGCAGATCACATTGCACTAGCATTACTTAGTTTTCAAACACAACTTGCTATTGATCAAACCCCCCAAACAAGAGCTTCAAAAGATCTTTTCTCCTCTTACGGTATGTTTCACATATTCTTCAAGTATATTCAGTATCAAGACTATAAATGAAGAGGGGAAGCAAAAGAAGGATAATAATCCACAGATGGTCATTTATTTCACTGAATCAGAGTAATTCAGGTTGGACAGGATTCCAGAAGTTCTCTAGTCCATCTCTCTGCTCCAAGCAGGGACAGACATGAGATCACATCAGGCTGCTTATGGCTTTATTCAAACAGATTTTTAAAAACTCCAGGGATGGAGCCTGTGCAATCTCTTTGGGCAGCCTGCTCATGCCCAGTGAAGCTTCCATACCCTCCCAGCAAAAGTATTTTTCTTTGCTGTCCCACTGCAATTTAAGAACACTATTTTACTCCCCGCTTCTGAACTTCAGTCCTGAGTTTAGCTGTCTTTTCTGTAATCTCCTCATAGGGAGGAAGCTGCTGTCAGGTATCCCTAAAGCCACCTCTCTCCTCCAGGTTGTAAAAGTCCCACTGCCTCAGCACACACACCCCCCCCACCCCCCAGTAGGGCACACTCCCTACCATAACTGCTTCAGTTTATCCATGTCTGCCTTGTATCAGCAGGTCCAAAATCAGATGCAGTATTTCTGATGTAGTGTAGTAAGCACCATGTAAAGGGAATAATCAGTTCGCTTGCCCTTGTGCTATTCTCCTGTTAATGCAGTCGAGGATTCTGTTTGCTCTCTGCTTCAAGAGCACACTGCTAACTTGTGGCCAGCTTGTCTAACACAATCTCAGAGAGAGCCTTGTGAAAACTGAAGGAAAGAAGTCTCTGGAGACACACTGTTTGTGAGGACTTCTTATCTGTGCCCACTGTCACTTACTCATTGGTCCTGTTCAGCAATAGGCCCACATTTTCCTT